>JAQPZY010000118.1:10000-48310 GCA_029931535.1 Margaritifera margaritifera | reverse complement strand
CAACCGCGTAAGAAGGCCTGCAGCCGCTAAACAACTCCGAGGGCTGGGAGGAACGCGAGGAATGGAAATATATACCATACCGGATCGCATTTGTGCAATATTGTGTCACCTCTGGACTTGGAATAAATATATTAAAATAGTCACTGATGTGTTCATTTTGTAGTTGGCCACATGACATTTGTTTATGCTGTCTGTAATTGGGGGTTACCAATTTTTTAAGCTAACCAGAATTATATGTGTCTGTGTTAGCCACACGGGAATTTTAATTTCCAGTTAACTTCTTCCTGATAAGGTCTCAGTATGACCCCGCAATATCGCCTTCTTACTGCGCTCTTCTATCCCTTACTGTCGCATGCTCATTATCAAACCTCCGTTAATTGAAAACTTTTTCGCAAGCTATTTTCAGGCTTAAGTTCCAACTATTAACTTCGGGATATGAGATGTTTTTTAATCAGTAAATGGGACATGTTAAATCAGTTGAATATGACCATATTTAATCACAAAACCCCTATTTCAAATATTGACATTTAACATCCTGTCTACCGTACTATTTTAACCTTCCTATACCCTACTGCTAGCCATTGGGCGTCACCGAAAGAAAGCATAACGCTTGAAATGATTCTTTCACAATGAATAAAAGATAATCAGTAATTTCAACAGAAGGCAGGGGTTCACGTACGAAAAGCTAGTTGTGGCTAACGTATGCTTGCCCTGCATGACAACGCCGTTTCGTACTGATTAATCTTGCCACGCGAAATTAGCTTTATTTACGCTAACTGACCCTACTTAGCCAATCGTATTTAGCTTCTGTGAGGCATAAGTGCACACAATAAGAACATATTGTCAAATGGAACGCAGTAATATTGTTCTCCAAAAAATCTATGGTTTGCTTCAAAACAGAGAGAGGTTTACCCCCCTTTTTAATTAATGAGTTTCTTCAATAGACAAGGGTAAATTTCTATGATAGAAATGTTCATTGTTTTTTTATTATTTTTTTTTTTTATTTTTCTTTTATTTTAAATCCTAATTATTGTTTCTTTTTTAAATATTTATTTATTTAATTTATTTTATTGTTTTTTTTTATTTATTTATTTTTTTATTATATTTTTCATTTCCCCATCAGTTTCAAAAAAGCGTAGTGTATAATTTCCCCTTTCTTCTCCCGTGGCGGGCTGGGCGTGGTGGTCTATAATTTCCTATCCTTGTCGAATGACTAAAATATGTCATGTTTTGCTGCACACTTTACTCACTCCTTGCGGTTACAAACGTGATAAAAAACAGTGTTACCAACAACCAACATTAGCTCCTGTAAACTATAGGAAGGGGAGAACAGTAACGAAAAACAATCGCCTTATATCTCTCGGGACCGTCTGAAAACGACTGACTGAATAAAATAGGACATAACATTCGTTACATTTTTAATTAACATCATGTTTTGGCTCTAGAATGAGAGTCGCAGAATAAGACGGAGGTCCATACCTCCCCCCAAGTTCACTTCTTACACATCTTGTGAAACTTTTGTTTTTGTTTTTTTTTTTTTGATGTTTTTTTTTTTTTTGTTTTTTTTTTTTTTTTTTTTTTTTTTTTTTTTTTCCTTTTTTTTTTTTTTTACTTTGGAAAACGGTAGATCTAATGATTAGAAATGTTTCTCGTTACACATTGCAGTGCCAAAATAAGAACAAAGCCAAGATATCTGACATGCACAAGCACAAACTAAACTCAAGTATTTTATATAAATCGCCATGAAATTTACCTTTTTTTTTAACTGAAGAAAAATCGTTCTAAAATTTTTAAGTTGAGATGGGGTGCAAAGTTTTTGAAAAAAATTACCAAAAGTAACATTTCACGTTATCATTTGCGACTACTGCCAACAATTTTTTGGTAGAGGTAATCTTAAAAACCGGGAACAGATACCATTATGATTTCAATCTACATCATTATTATAAGAAACTTAAAGTGTGTGTGTGTTGTGTTCAGAACTGTGTGTAGTGTGTGTGTGTTTGTTTTTTGTGTGTGTTGTGATTTGTGGTGTGTGTGTCAGTGATTAGAAAAAGACAGGAGAGGAGAACTGACATTTACGAGAGAGAGAGAGAGAGAGAATATTGTAAATTCCCCCCCGTTACTTTTAAAAAATAACTCAAGGCACTTTTTTTAATGGTAATGTTTTTCCTTAAGAAATTTTCCAAAAAACACACATCCTGTTAATAACAAAATCGCATTGCAATAGGAAAAAAAAAACTCACCTTTTGTTTTGTTTTTTGCGGTGGGGGGGGTGAAAAATATCAACAAAATGTCTAAACTAAGAAAGCCTTCTTTCGAAAACGATAGATGTAAAGTTCTCGCAAAAAAACTAATTTCAAGCCCTTTCCTTCCCCCAAGCAACCAGCTATACATACAACACAGAACCCGAGTATCGATACAGTTTTCAATTACGTCCGTGTAATCACAATTTTTATTTCCATTTCCAAAAATTTAATTCTTCAACCTTAATTAGAAATAAAGCTCATAAACCCGAGACGAGAAGAGAGAATATAGCGAGACTGCTCGACTCTTAGACAGTGAGTCTCTCGCAGGTGACACAACAACACACCAAATCCAAAAACACAAGCATTGTGGAGTGGACACTTTATTTTATTTATAATTATATTATTTATTCTTTTACTTTAGGTTTTAGATAGCTCAAGAGAAATACAATGCTGAATTAGAGTCGGTTGTTGACTCACAGGACCCTAAACCAGCTATAATATTGCTGGGATGGGGCTAGGCGTGTTAAGGTTGCCCACAGCCATAAGATGACTTGTGAAGCTGCAATCCAAGAAATCAAAAACTAAAGTGGATAATATCCTTTTTTTTTATTTTCCAAACTCATCTTTTCACTTTTTAGAAGTCGCGACGTTTACACCCCACCATTACGTGTTTCCTTCGATAGAGAATGCTTTCGATATACGTACACACCGTCTTCTTTTTTTGGGACACCCTTCTGTAAACTCGTGGCAAGTATAAATATTGCCTTTATAGTACTATCTTATCACAGCGTTCATAACCTCTTATCAATTTCATAGTTTTGTTTTTACCAATGCGAACTCAAATCTCCTGTTTGTTTATGTTTGTGTTTTTTGTATTTTGATGTTTTTTTTTGTTGATTTGTTTTTCTTATTTCTGTGTTTGTTGTTTTTTTTTGTGTTTTTTTTTTTTTTTATGTTTGTTGTTTTTTGTTTTAATTTTTCGTTTTTATTCTCTTTTCCTCTCCCTCGAGCTACAGTGATGCATCAAACATTCAAACAAATCGCATTACTTACACACGATTTCACCCCCCAAACCATCAAACTATCACATCAATATGGCCAATTATAATGGAGGAGATTTTGTTGCTGATTACTCATTTAGCAATCATTTGAGTAGTACCTCTTTATTCCAAGTGATCTAAAGCGGCTGTGGAAAGGATCTATATATGTAAATCTATTTTTTAAAATAACAAAATACTTAACCTTAAATCATATGTATGCTTGAAAGTATAGTGTGGGGGTTAA
This sequence comes from Margaritifera margaritifera, assembly GCA_029931535.1. NCBI lineage: Eukaryota > Metazoa > Mollusca > Bivalvia > Unionida > Margaritiferidae > Margaritifera > Margaritifera margaritifera. Next base: position 44,780 of record JAQPZY010000118.1, on the reverse strand, counting down.
GCAGCCGACTATCACCTTCGGGGCATTTTATTTTATTTAACAAACTTATAATATTTTTTAAATATTATAAATATTTTACCAATACGAGACAGAAAATTATCTTTCTTAATAAGTACAATACACTACATGTACGATGCATAGCTTCCTTTCTCTCCATCCTGTTTTAAGGTCTATAGAAGATTATAGACACTAAAGTTTTACCCGTTTTCAATCATTGTGAAACAGAAAGAATTTTAACTACTTTCTCTATCCTCCTCCTGGTCAGTCTTTGGTTTGAAGCACATACCAAAAAAATTTATAAAATCCAAAGCAAACAACACATCAACCACCCTAAAATTGAAAATGAAAATTAAGCAACGAGAATCATTCTACGCCTGGTGCCAAACCTACTCTTCATGACACTTTATTAAAATTCTCATGAAGAAGAAATGTTGTAAATATTGGTCGATCCGATGTGGTAACATTGTACGAACATACGGTTTGTTGTGGAAAATAGTCCACAATTATTTATGGATCATGGAGGGTTATCGATCCTTTGAATGATAGCTTTTCTACCATTGTTAAAGTGTGTGAATTAGTGTACCAGAAAAAGAAGTTCATGCCCGAGAACACATTAGCCATCATACAAACACAACAAGTCCTATTGATCTGACGCCCGTCCAAATAGTTAGCAAAAGATTTAAGCGCTGGCTATGAGAGATTCAACATTGCTAGAAACGGCCCAGCGCAGAAAAGAAGATTGGGTTCTTATTTTCTGTAGTATGGTTTGGGATAATAGACAACCCACAGATTGTGACTTTATAACTATCCAAACAGGCCGTTTTGAGTAACCAACACACGGACATTTTGTACTAAATACCCATTTGTCACTCCCCCCCACGCTTATTAGTATCTCTAGACGCCGGGCACATTTTACTATCCAACACACCCGCTTTGATTTTAACTAACTATCCCAACACGCCGCTGTAGTGAATCTGTACTCAGTTATCTACTATCAATACCCAGTCAATGTAACTATTAATGTACTACCCCACCCAAAGCACATTTGCAATATTACCCCAACTCCATTACCCCCCACATTTTAGCTCAATTCTGCAGTGGCATAACTTCAAAAAGCTGTGTCAAAAACCAAAGTCAAGACTTTTTGGTGTGTGTTGTTTAGTGTGTAGTTGGTCACCCCCACCGTGGACCTCGCGATGTCCCCCCCCCCCCCCCCCCCCCCCCCCCACCAACCAACAACATTAAGAGTGGACCCCCCCCACCGTCAAATAATTAATGTTAAAGCGGTGATTTTGGTCACCCTCCTTGCGTCCCTCTCCCCCCCGCCCCCCCCCCCCGCATTGCGGGGATGGCGGGGTCCGGTAGTCAGGGGCCACTGTAAGTAAGGGTTTAGGAAAGTTTGTAATACTGAATTTGTTTTTTAATATTTATTTTATTTATATAATTAATTTTTATAACTGGCCTAGGCTTAATTTTTTTTTTTTTTCTTTCACTAAAACGGCTACGCATTGTTGATTGTATTAACATATTGGCAGAAAAGTTTTTGTTGCAACTGCAAATGCTTTAAAAGGCAAATATGGGTTCTCTTATTCCTATATTTCTTTTCAGGTATTTGTTTACAAATTTATGGTTTTGGTTTTATGCCACCGCTGTAGATTTAGTACAACTGACTGGCCTTACAAAACCCGCCAATGTCCAGTTCATTATTCGTTAACAGAAATGTGTTTGGCGCTTTAGATTTAATACGATGAGTGAAAGGTTGACCCTGTATGAAAATAAGCAAGAGTTAAAATTTGCCACATTGATCACAAACATAATGTCAGAACTTTGGCCGTAAAGCTAAGGTTCCTTGTAAGGTTGTGACATCTAAGGTTAATGCATCGTTATATATTAAACAGGATGGTGAGTAATAACTCACACACACGTAAGGACAGGCATTGGTTGAATTTTTAATTAACCAATCCTAAGTTGGGAATTTTATCCCGAAAAGTGGGAAAATTCCTCCGATTTTGTAGTGCGTGTGTATAATGGAAATGGACTTTTTTCTTTTCTTCTCATAATTATTAGGTAGCAAGATTGACAATGATTCCTCCTAGGCACGCCTAGTTGTTTTTATTCATAGTTGTGTACTAAGACTAATTTATGTGGTATGAACCTACAGTCAATCCTAATACTATAAATATATAAATATATATATATATATATATATTATATATATATATATATATATATATATATATATAAACCCACAAAAAAAAAACAATCCATTGGAAGCGTGAGGATATTGGAGTTCGTCTCACTCAATCAACATATAACTATGCTTTCTGAGAAATAATGTTTTTTTTTGTGGCAGAACAGTAATATTAAATTTCATATCCATTTTACAAACCATGATAAAACGAACATACACAAAGGGGCTAATGAGGAGAAAAAAATACGAAACATGAACATTAAATTCGTCATCAAAAGAATGACTAGCGGAGAACAGAGAAAACAAAAATGTGCTTTTAAAAAAGCCGGGTGTTGAAAAGAATTGAGAATACCAGAGCAGAAAGGTTCGAGAGTAAATGTGTTATATAATTAATGATTAATTGAAGGAATGAACAATTTGTGACAATTAATTAATTAAAAAGAATTTTTCCGATTTATTGACAATATTTTCTTAGTTGAGCTGGTTTTTAAAAACTGCAAGTGTGTTTATACACTCTTCAGGTAGTTTACAGAGAACATCGATAACAGAGAATATTTAAAGAGATGATAAATAATTCTATTATACCTTAACTTCATTACTTTCAAAAAACCGTTAAACATATTTGCCTTGACTTCTTTCTAAAAATTTGACAGCGATGACTCTAATGGAGGGTAGTGAATACAAGGCATATATTGCGCAGGGGTAATTTTTTTTTTTTTAATATACAACCAAACAACCAAATCGAATAGGAAGATAAATAGATGATCAATAAAGGAAAAAGATGCCAAATATTTCTTTCTAGCGCCTGGTAGTGAAAACAGACAAAACAACTTTCAAAGTGAGATACGACATCACTAAAATAAAAAATAAATATTCAGCTGGCTGCATGGCGCAATAGGCACTAGGTAACAAAAATCCAATATTCACTTTGTGGTGGTTAACTAACTGTTACTTGTTAAGAAAAGAATTGCTTCTGTTTGTCTGTGTAAAAATGCAGAGTGACTCTATCTATGTTGTTATGGAAAGAAAAGATAGTAAGATTTTTTAATAAACAATAAGTTGTGGAACTTTTTTAACATTACATTAAAAACGTTAGAAGAATGTCTTTGTTGCCAAACCAGAGAGAGAGAGAGAGAGAGAGAGAGAGAGAGAGAGAGAGAGAGAGAGAGAGAGAGAGAGAGAGAGAGAGAGAGAGATCTGAACGTACAGGGTTTTTTATTGTTTTTTTGGACAAAAAATGTAGCAAATCACTTTTTTAAAAATCGTCATCGTTTTGGGATGAAAGCCTGCTATTGCTAACTCAAACATGTCCACAAAACCAATGTGAAGAGGGGGAATCATAGCCTAGTCCCTCTCCTTCTTCATGTACACACTGACAAACCAAAAAACCCAGATGTTAAACGCTATTATACGTATTTTACAAAGGTTAAACCAACGTTGTTGGGGAGGTTAAGACCTAGGCTTCCAGTGATCTAGTACCAGTGTAAGTTTTGAGCCATACGATATACACCACTACGTTTCTGTTCTAAAGAAACTATGATATCCATAATGTTGCACAAAAAACAACTTTTCTTTTTTATTTATTATCATCGATTGCTATAGAAATCACGTTGAAAAACAAGTCAGGGTGATGTTCAAATGGGAAATCCCCAAGACTGAGCGTTGATGAAGAAATGCACACATATTATTCTAACACCCTAATTCTGAAAATGAGCTGATAAAGTGTTTCTTATCAAATTCTCCTTTTTCTTCTTTTCTCCTCCTCTCCATTCTTCACTTTCCTACCCTATCTTCCACTCTTCTCCTTCTTTTCTATTCATTTCAACTCACTTTCTTCCTTCTTCTACTCTCTCTTTCCCTTCTTCCTTTTCTTTTCCTTCTTCTTTCACTCACTTTTCCTTCCTCTTCTTTTTTCTTTCCTTTTCCTTCCTTTCCCTCTTCTTCCTCTTCTTTCTTCCCCTCCTTCTTTTCCATATTTCTTCCTTCATCTATCCTTTCCCCTTTCCCTTCTCCTCTACTCTCATCTTCTCTACCATCTCACCTCCTTCTCACTTCTCAACACGTCGATGATAACGTCTTATCCAAAGGAGGGGAAATATCTCCATAAGAATTAAATATTCAAAAACACTATTATCTTGGGAACGTCGACGGTAACCCACATCTTCGGTCGTGTGCGTGCTTCCCTGGACGATGACTGCTGTCTGTGGTGACGACATAAACTCGAAACGTCTTTAGGTTTTACGATGAGGGAAGTTCCCGTCAATAGAACCACACCAATGGATTGCAAGAAGCTGAGTACGAGCTGGTTGGTCAGAAGGTAATGAAGTTCCCCAGGTATTCAATTATGAGAGGTAATAATAAGGATGAGTTATCACATACTTGAACTTTTTTTTTTTATCCCCCCTTTGAAAAGATCTGTCACATAAGTCGATGAACGGGAAGTGTCAGTAAATTTTGCCATCAATACACACTACGTTTTTCTGTTTCTAAAGAACAATATATCCATAATGTTCACAAAACAACTTATTTTTTTTTTTTTTTTTTTTATTTTTTTTTTTTTTTTTTTTTTTTTTTTTTTTTTTTTTATTTTTTTTTATGTTTTTTTTTTTTTTTTTTTTTATTTTTTTTTATCATCATCCGTTGCTAGAGAAATCACGTTGGAAAACAAGTCAGGTGATGTTTCTAAATGGGAATCCCAAAGACTGCGTTGATGAAGAATATGCACACCAATATTTTTCTCAACCACACTATTGCTTTGAATTGAGGTGAAAATAGTGTTTCTTCCTTTATTCTTCTTCTTCATCCTTTCTTCAACTTCTTTCTTCTTTTCCTTTCTCAATATCGGTCGATGATATTGTGCGTCTCTCTTGCCCTATGTCAGGATGTTAATCAATAAGAATTAAAATATATTCAAAACACTATTATCGTTGTGGAAAGTAGACGGGCTAACCTCTTCGTCCCTGGGCGATGGACTGCTGTCTGTGGTGACGACATAAACTCGAACGTCTTTTAGGTTATTCGGATGAGGAAGTTCGTCCTTTAGACCACACCACATGGATTGCACAAGAAAGCTGAGTACGAGCTGTTGGTCAGAAGGTAATGAAGTTCCCAGGTTATTTCATTTTTGAGAGGTAAAAATAAGAGTATGAGTTACAGTACTTGACATTTTTTCCTTGAAAAGATCTGTCACAAAAGTCGATGAACGGGAAGTCTCTGTACTCTGTTGCAAGCGAGCTTCAATGCGGTGTCTGTTTTCAATGAAGTTCAATGGTGATAGCAGGGAAATGGTCACTTAGATCTTTATTCCACTCTTTCAAAATCTTTTCTTGTGAGATAATGTCCATGCTTTAGTCTAGATTCTCTTGACTTCATTCATCATTTGTCGTTTTTCCAATTGACTAGAATGATCGATTTGAGAACATAACAATGTTCTCTGCTCAGGAGTGATGGATTCCTTTCAGTGTGGGAAGTTGGCGAGCAAATCAGGAAGGACTAAAATGTTCTTCTTGCTCTGGCCTATCGTTGACGCCATGACTGTATCTTTCTCTTGTTCACTTGTGGTCTGTGACTGCTGTTCTGGATAGAAAACGTTATCTTTCACCTATCACCAAAGCTTCGTGTTTCCATGTTTTTAATAGTCTAGGATCATTTCTCTCAAACTGTTGATGTCCCAGAGTATTATCGAATTTCTGCATAACAAAATGATTGTTCATTGTATTCCAACAGAGCTAGTGCAAACTGAAGTCCCACATATTAGGTTCGGCCTGCTTTTTCTTGGGTGGATAATGTCCTTCGTCGCTGTCTTGTGTCTGGGGTGAAATCAATCCCCACAAAGCATATCCTCCTGCCTAATCGTCGTACGAAATGCCCGTGGCTGCTAATAGTTCCTAACTTGTGTGGGCTTCAAACAGAGCCAAGTAAGATATCAAGTAATTATTATGGGGCCAAATCTAGGTTCAAAGGGTCTTGTACACTAACGTCTGGCCATTCTCGCGAAACTTTCTATTCTTGGACGCGTAGAAGTGTTGGAACTCGAAAGGATTTTGATCGATAGGTTCCATTGGAGTTTGTTGCATTCCTGACATATGCCAATGAAAGCAAATGTTTTCCGCAGCTGACCTTGGGAAAAACATTTAATCTTACGATCTTGCGTCGGAAGCTACCAGAGGCAATGAATAAAGGTTTTAAACTTCCACTTATACGTAGGAGAGGATACGTGGGTGTCCGTTCGTCTAAGAGTTTTGAATGATGGGGGTCGTTTTCCTTCCCACTTTAAACAAGACCTTCCCACACATCGTACGTAGAATTCAACTTTCGGGGCTGTGAAAATGACTCCGGAAACTTAGCACAGAGTATGTGTCAAGATTTTTCGATGCTTATTAAGTTTTGGGTTACTTCGTTGGTATTAAAGCCACAAATGGAACGATCTGGAGAAAGTTGGAAAAATCGGATTTGGTTAACTCGTACTACTTGACGATCTTTCACAATATCATAAACGTGGCTACATCCACAAGATTCAACAAATACTTTGTCTTTAGTTCGCTCCAAGCACACATCCAATCTCCAAAGTGCAAACGATCAGGTAGTTCATTTTCTAAACTACTTTTCTTCGTATGGGATTTTGTCCGGAGGTGTTTTTGAGTCTTATCCTGCTGATATGTCAATAAATGTTTTGTATTCTTGGCTTGTTTTTTAAACCAAATCTCCAAAATCGTTCTTGCGTATTTTTTTCTAGTCCACTGTGAGTTAAATAGATGAAATATAATGTCGGTATCGTTAAATGATCATTATAATTTAGAATTCAAGAAGAAATTCATCAAGTACGTAATTAGATATTAAGTGGTTTCAAAAAGAAGTCTGTTTTTTTTTTACGTTTTTTTTTTCATTACATAAATATACGTGTTATAGATATTATGAGAGTCATTTGAGTTCATGTTTTTTGATTTGTTTCGGCAGTCGATAAATATCCGGATCACTGGTGAGCATCATCATGACACAGCAAAACATACATCATGTCTAAAAATGTTAATGTAATTTCTTGGTTTGTTTGTGTCCAATGAACAAAAAGCATTCACAAAGTAGTGTCAGGTATTTCCTCAATTATCCAATGAGGATATACTAGATGTGTATTCTTGGTTTTCTTTTCCGTTACGGCCATGAGAAATATCGCAATGAGCTCCAGGTAAGTTCGGTAAGGGTAAGTGTCCATGCCGCCCATGCCGTGGATTGTGTCCTTGAGATTTGAAACTCGATAGGTACCGATTTTGGTCAAGAGACAACCAAGGAAGAAATTCTACCCATTGGGATTATGCATCGACAATCAACGTGCGGTTCGCTATGTTGAACAACAGAGCATCGAGTTCTGACATGGAAAACATTTGCAAGAATCTCTGTGCAGTCATTTTTTTTTTAATTTTTTTTGAGTTTTAGGTGAACACAAAAACGACAAAATCTCCTGACTGCTGGCTGTTTTTTATTGTTATGCTGTTCTGTAGTCTTTTTTCCTGGTGCGTGTTTTTGAGAGGTTAGAAAACCTTTCCCACGTTTCTTTCTGCCATTGTCCTTGATGTGGCGTAAGTTGAAAAGTCAAATCAATGTCTTCGACCAGAAGTGAGATGTGAATTTATATGTGTGTCTCGGGCGATCCCTGGAATTCTTCTTCAATGTTTGAATATCAAGCATATTGTTTTCCTGCTTTCTTAAAACGCCTTGTTTAGGATTATTCATGGGTAGATGAGTACGTTTTGGAAAAAGTTATTTTCCTTTGCGACCAATTCTGCATCATTTAAAAGTATGCAATCACTGGAGTCACCATAGGTTTCAAGATGACGAGGTCATATAGCCGTACGAAAAGCAGATAGTAACATATCTCCTAAACCATGCCTCGTTGTCGAACCACTCCTTAGTACACAGGATACATCAGTTTACAATTTTACTGGATAATCGTTTTGAATATACAGTTTCACAGGGACTTTTTCTTTAGTGAATTTAGTAGTTTGTCCAAGATCTCCTGTGATACTAATATTGGCACTGTCAAAATATGATTTACTGACAGAAAGGTAATGGAGGATTACAAAGTCTCAGTTAACGTGATACGTGTTTCCTCCTTTATCGTAAACAACTATGGCAGAATTCACTTTGAAAGGAATGAAACTGAGCAACTGAGCAGTTGTATTTCCCACCCAAGTTGTACTCGACGACATTAGAGTACATAAACATCAAATTCAGTCCTTCGTTCAATTTGATAGGCTAGCCTAAGTTCTTGTAGAATCGATTGTTGTTGATTATGTCTTTCAAAGGAACGAGAGATGTGTTTCCACCCAGAATGTCAAACAAACTGGGAGAAAAAGTGATGGACAGCGGTTTTGCCGTAGGAACAATCTAAATTTGGGGACTGAGAAGTTGGATGGTAGTCGATCAGCACACATCCGTGAAGTGTATCCAGTGCTTTGAGAAACTGATCATTAAACATAGTTGCAATTGTTTCGACGAGATGATCATTTTTGTCAAAGTGTGATTGGACTTGTTCGTTTAGTATTTCTAGGACGAAAGTGGTTTGATCTTCGACCACATTTCAGACTATAGTAGGATAAATGATTTCGACCAAAGCCGCTCCCCAATGAGCTTTGTGATCCAATTGTAAGGATAGAGATAAATGGGCAGTGAAACAGCATTATATGTTGTTGGGAAACATATCCATATAACTGTCAGGTAATGTTAAATACAATTAATTATTCATAGTTCGATGCTTTGAGTCTCCGAGGAGTCAATCGATGTCAAAGGATGATTTTCCAAGAGTTATAGATGATGGCTTGTGTGATTAGAAGAGTTGTGACTGGCGTTAACGTGACTATCATTGTTGTTATTGTCGATATATTTTAACGAAGGATTAGAAAAACAAAATAACCAATACAAGTACTGAGTAAAATAGTCCACAACTGCTTATCTCCTTGTTGCAAACTCAAATTTCCAAAGGCTGCTCTAACAACACAATACACTACAAAGATTTGGTAGAAAAAGACGATTTGATTTTTTGGAACACGTTCTCCAACCCACACCCAAAGTGGTTGCTTTTGTAGTTCTGGAAGAGAGGAACCATAAGAATGGGATGCAGTGGTGTTTAACGGCATGTTGGTAACTTCTACTTCCTTACATAGTTGATGACTTGTGAAACTGCAATTAAAGAATCGAAACTGTGAATATCCTTTCCAACAAACTTTGACTTCTTGGATATGATGTATTCCCACTTTACGTGTTCTTCTTTTGTGAATGCTTTCGATATTATACACATCGTCTTCTTTCTTTGTTACTCGTTGTAACTCAGGCAAATAAAAAGTTCTTTTTAACACTTTTTCTGTTCATATCTTTCAATTTTATATACAGGGGGATCACGTCCACACTCTTGTCATTTGGCACAAAACTATTCTCTCGTCCAGTTAGGTAAATATCATTTGTCAAAAGTGCCTTTTGTTTTTCCAATGCGAACGCAATCTCGGGTGATTAACACTTCATTCTTTTTTCAGATTTTTGACGTTCGAAACAATCGATCCAACACAATCACTTCGTTTCAGGTGTCACTTTTTCTTAGCACATCCGAAGCTACGATGGTACAATAGATTGTAAACTTTGACTAGGCGTGGTAACACGTCAATGTATTTGAGGGTATGTTCATGTGTAAACCATTTCCACATACGTTCTTTCAAAGTTCTTTGAAACCTTCCACGACACCGGCTTTCGTTTTAGCATTTTCAGTGGTGACAAAATTAATGTGTATTTTTTTCAATTTTTTCTAAAAAGCTTAGTTAAGAAAATCGGGACCTTTGTTTGTTTGGCATTAGAAACGGTGTCGACCACTTTGTTTCAAGATAAGGTTTAAAGCTCGCTCAAACTCTGAACTCGTTTTAGAAGCCAAAGGAAGTACCCAAGCTACTTTTGAAAACACTTCAGTGATATAAAACAAACATTTGTAACCTCGATTATCGACGCTAAATGAAAGACATCAGCTAAATCAGCTTGCCATTGATGATCAATTCCAGCTGCTTTAGTATGACTTCTGGAAAATATTCCTGAAATGGGTTTGTGTAACGTGTGCGTCGATTGTTCTTGTAACTATTGTTGTACTTCTTGCAGTAGTTCTTTTAGTTCAGTTTTAGTTGCATGGTACAATTTCTGAATTCCTTCGTAGCAAGCGGCATGAGTAAGATTGTAGTAAATGCTGGCCAAAAGTGTATCCATGTTGCTGCTGCTGCTGCTCAATAAGGTAACCATTATTCTATACTCTTCTGTGGTTGCTCTTGTAGAATTTGGGTTTGCGATGCTTGAAGTGTCTGACGAGCAATAGAAGTAGAAAAGGAAGTTTCGACAGATGTCATAGGTTTTTTTGTCACTTTTTCTTGATTTCTTTTTTCACTTCTGTCTTCCCTTCTTCCCTTTTTTTCATCTGCTGAAGAAGGTGTCGACATCATCTTTTTGACCAAGGCTTTCATTTCTTCTTGTCTTGTAGTAGGGGAAGGTGTCAACAAGGTTATCACACTGGAGGTAACTGTCATCATCTTTGTTGCTTTCTGTTTTTCTTCTGTTTTCATGACATTCTTTAAATCTCTCAGCGTATGTTTAGCCGTCTCGTCTAAAGCTTTCTGATGAAACAGTTCAAGATATCACAATAACTATCCTTAGAGTTGCGCTTTTTACGTGTCTGGAAAATCTGTTAAATCCATCAACGATTGTAGCTTTTGTTGTAAATGTGACATCTTGGTGAGATTAAGATTAGGAGGTAAATATTGTATCCGTTGGTCGTACCAACTGTGGAGTTCCGTTCTCCGTTTGTAAGTAACTAAAGTTAGTTTTCGTCCTTCAATGAAATCCAAGGGTATGAGTGTGATGTCCTTCCGGAAAAGTGTGTCCTTTTTTATCTTCTTCACCTTAACACTTCTCCTAAAAGAGGTCCAGTAATCGATCCTAACAAAGGAGCATCCACTTGTAACAATGGTCCTGTCGAACGGGCAATTTTCTTTTGACTGATTGGCATTGTCTTTTTCACCATTAGTCGGAAACGTAACGATGTAGTCCTAATTGCTGTTTCTATATCTTGGTTAAAGGAACAGTTCCTTTCAAAGCATTCAAACAACATTCACATACGGTATCGATGATTTCTTTATGTTCTTTTTGAATGATTTGTTTTTGCATCGAGGCATTGGACTTAATAAGTACTGACAAAACATCACAATGTTGAGCTAAACAATGAAGGTCTCTTTGGACGTTGACGATGATGTGAACTTTGTGACATCTTTGTTCAGGAGGAAAACTGAAGTGAATCTTATCCAACACATCTTCTTTTTATACTGGAATTCGTCTCCACTGACTGAGGGGACGTGTGTTAACTTGAATTTAGGTACTACTGGTGTTCTCAACATACTAAATCGTGCCAGGTCGTGTTTGGACAAATCCAGTACACTTTGTAGCACGCTTGTTCTGTCTTATATATGTGTTGTAGAAGATGCAACTTTTTGGCTAAAGCAGCAAGAGCAAGAGCGGTAGATGAAAAAATTAATGTAATTTTGGCGGTGACGGCTGCCCATAAGAGTCATGTGGAAATGCATAATGTCCTAAAATAGATCCCGGTAGTCAGCCAATCAAATCACGAGAATGTATCATGTGATACAGTTATTGTTCGTATTTCTGCTGACATATATCAGGGTTTGGTAGTAGAAAGACTTGTGTTTAATATGGCCAATCAAATGGATGTAGAATTAAATTAATATCATATAAAATAATCCTTCATCTCCATGAACAGTTATAGAGTTAATCAATACTTGGCCGCACAGTGCACACACTATACATTGCTTTCCAATATACTGTTGGGAAAAAGAGATCACTTGAATAGTTTTGCTACTGCATGCTAGGTCATTTATTTGAGTAATCATCAGCAAACAAAGAATACAAGCTGAAATGTAATCAATAGTTTAATCCAAAACAAATTTAAATTTGGCCAGTATGGTCATATTTTGAAGTTATTACTATTTACATTAGTAAATGTTATACAGTGGTGATCATGAATCTGTCAGATTTGCTGAGATAAGCTAGAAGTCAAGTTTTTAGCCTGACCATAATTATATAACACTCCCAACTAGCCAGCAGTACCAGTGGTCAGCAATACATTGTTAGTTGCAGTGTGCTAACATGACCCTAATTAAATAACACGCACAACTAACCAGCAATACCAGTGGTCAGGAATACATTGTTTGTTGCAGTGTGCTAACCTGACCATAATTATGTAATACTCACAGCCTGCCAGCAATACCAGTGGTCAGCAATCCAATTTTAGTCGAGTCGGGGCTCCAATTATGTTACACTCACTATTAACCAGCAATACCAGTGGTCAGCAATCCATTGTTAGTTGCAGTGTGCTAACCTGATCATAATTATATAACACTCGCAACTAGCCAGCAATACCAGTGGTCAGCAATCCATTTTTAGTTGAGCCGGGAATCCATCAGTCATCAATGACAATTATTAATTGATCTCTGTGACAGAGATTGTTTCTTGGATGACGTGATGTTATTTGCAATAATTCATATTATTGCACAATTGTTAACTCACTGAATGGTTGTGCAATATCACAAATTATCATATGTGTCATGAAGCGTTTCTTTGTAGTCATGCAGCTGTGCACCAGTGATCATTAATATGAAATGTATGAAACAAGTTAAATAATTTCATATATGACAAAATGCCAGCATTAGCAGCAAAGATGTATTGGTTAATACTTAGTTTCAGATTCTTATATAAGGGATATTGTATTACTTAATGTCATTGCCAAGTTAACAGTATTGAAAACATGTCTGTCTCTCCTTTCTAAGCATTGAGAGATACAGAATCACTTATTGGGTGTTGAGATTTTCAACAATGCTAAAGTTTTATGTTAACATTTGTGTAGTCAGATACTGAGAGTACAATTCAATACAAACAGATGTAGTTGATAATCTGGGTTTCACTGGTTTATAACTCCCGACAAAAGTAAGAATTATGTGATAAAAATAGTACAATTCTATGTTCCTATCAAATGTTTGTGCTTGATTGTTCCTATGAAATATTTGAAAGTTACTGTTTGTGTATTGTCTAATTTCTTGAGTGAACAAGTTGTTCCAGCAGTGTGACCGACGAGCTTGCAAGTCAGCTACATCAAAGAGAAAAAAAATCGTCCACCAGGGATATGAGAGTACACCTACAATAACATATTTATTGCAGACTTTCATGTATAATTAGCATAAGTTACCAGATCTTTTAACTTTACTCAATGGAGGAAATTACAAATATTGAAATAAGTATGATCTGGTGCTTCTTTACTGAATTTCATTCATAATTTCAATCCTGACGCCCATGAATATATCAGGTGAGTAGAATGATGTCATAATGTAGAACATTCTATGATGTCATAATGTCATCATTCCCGTCCATATCGACGACGTATACAGGGAAGTCCTGTTCAATTATCTCCTATCTTAAGTCTGTGTGACAAAATCAGAGTACATAATAATATTTTAATTTGCAACATACTTTAAAATAATGCAATACAATTAAGGCTTTTCAGTAATGCATGTTCATAACTTTAGTGAAAGCAATTTGTGACCATTTATCTTTTTAATTAACGATAAGGGACACATCTTTGTGGTCCTTTGATTGTCCTTTATATACAGGTTTCAATGTAAAACAAGTAAGACTGACCTGTGAGCAACAAATCTGCATATGATTTGGAATCTGACCATTTGAGATGCAAATTTGATCAAACTTAGTATCTATGACTGTAATATTAGTATCTTTGAGAAATGTTATCACAATCAACATTTGAGCATACTAACAAGATGATATGGCAATGGATTGTCAGCCTTGCTTTTTCATAAGTTTAACAGCCCATCTGGGGATATATACTTGCACATCTACATACATGTGTAATAACACTAAGGTCAAGTATATGCATACATATGTACATAAGTACTATGCCTCTGAACTTAAATGCAGGATCAAATGGTGAGAAAAAAAGTGATGCAAAATAAATTCTCCTCGCTATAAAACAAAATACCCAAGTATGAAAAGAATCCATCCCATAGTTAAAATTATGTAAGCGAAAGAATAAATTTCACCAAAACCTTAACACAAATATTTGTATACCTAACTTTTACACCAGGGTAATAGCGGTAGTTGAGTACATTGCGAAATAATTTATCTTTACTCAGTAATGAACAATAAAAAGAATAAATATAAACAATTAAAACGTTTAGGACATAGATGCAAATGATAACCTCACCAAATACTTACTCAAGATTTTCTGAGACTGTGACCAAGATGCCAAGGTTATAGTCATGGGTGTGTCAAATAATGAATTGTCTTCAACAGCCACAGTGCAAAGAGAACACATTGAGGTTTTAAGAAAATATAAATATATTAAACTATTAAATAATAAATTAAAACTTTCATCAAAATATTAAAACTTATATTCAGAGACTGTGACCTTGACCCCCATAGGTCAAATAGTAAGGGTCACTAAATGAAACTGTTTATTTGTATTTTTTCTGCACTATAATGATATATCCAGATTATGAATACAATCAATACAGGGAGATAGTAAATGTAAGCAAATGGAAAGCGTTAACTAAAGCCTAAACATCACTATTCTAAGAATGTGATTTGGATCCAAACTCTGGGTGAGAGAGACAATAAATCAAATTTTTTAATCAGTAAGATTGCTAAAAGTTTGTTTCAACATATTGAAATATATTAAAGTGTAGACATAAGTTAAAAAAGTTCCATTCTGTGTGTATGAGATCGAAATAAGGGATAAACATTCGTATTTAAAGCCAGATCAACCGTATAATATTAAATGGGTATGTAATGAACAAAAAATGGTACACAGAAATATTAAAAAGCTGTTTCAGACAGGTGAATTGCTGAAGAAATGTGCATGTCCAATGAATTCAAAGCTTGGGCAAGTAGACTTTGTCAATTGTTTCTTTCAACTTGAATAAGGATAATTTTCTGTCATTGTAAATAGGTAATTGTGGAACAAGTTTAATGATAGTCCTCATAATAACAGAAATTTGCATCATTAAATACCAGTGTTATTACACTGTAGTTACCTGGACAGTTTATTGTATGTTTATGGTATATATTTATGATAGCTAAAAAAATCAGTTGGAATATTTGATAGAAATGTATCATCATGAATAGAAGTTACAGATTAATATGATGTAAATTTGGTGGTTTTTGACTAAATTGAACAGATTGATAAGATAAAAATAATTTTTTGTGCTAAGGTATGTTTGTGGTTATGGAGGAAAAAGCTGTCTGATGGAAAGTCGAGGCATTTCCTCCCATCTGCTCAGGTTGTCTAGTCACCCCTGGTCCATGACCGGTTAAGTTCCCCGTGTAACTTATCAGAGGGAAAAGTTCTGGTTGATGCATTGGTTCAGCTGATCACCATGTCTCATCAGTGTGAGGTTTATATATCACCAAGGAGTCGGTGCAGCTGGTCCAACTGCCTTTTAGGCCACTTGATATACACACAAGCAGTTGGTAGTAGAGAAAGATATCACAAACCAAAGGTATACACCCGGTGCACTTGGTTCAAATGATATTATCATTTAATGCAGACGGGGGTTATAATGTCATTAGTGATAAAAAAATATGTTTTGGGGGGATGGAGGTATATTATGTTAATGAAAGCAATTATTGTTCAAGTTAGAATACAATAGCGTAAAACCGCAATGGTGTTGCATAGGTTCCTACTTGTTTCAAAATTTGCTGGGGTACCACGTTGCTGATGTAACCTGATTCCTTATGTGGTCGTTAGACTATGCAATTGGTTGGCACATGAAGTATCTGTTTCCCAGTTCCAGTTGTCAATGGTGAAACTAAACGTAAGGGTGGAGCAGGTTGAGTTGGATGAATTCACCTAAATTTTATTTTGGTTCTATTGTTCAATCCATTGTTGGATTGAATAGGTTCTCAGTGTAGTTACTTGATCGAGCATATATTGCTTCTAAAAGTTCTGGTTCAGACAAAATAATTTATATTATCTGATATTAAACACCGTTTGGTTAGATAATAGGATATCCTTTTTGCGGATGTCCACGAGGGGTTCTTTTATTGTCACTTGAAATTCCCTTTTTGCCTCACGAAACTATTATTTGCCACGTGGTTTTTTTTTTTTTTTTTTTTTTTTTTTTTTTAGGTAGTCAGCCATCTTTTGCAACTTGACATACTTGGATGTTATGTTAGTATCTTTGTAAAAAGAAGAGTAAGTGGTTATGGATTAGTAGACACTTAGCTTTTTGGCATTCATTAAATGGGTCATCCATTGTTTTGTTTTTTTCTTTGTTAGTGACATCTCTTCTAATGACTATTTCAAATGCGACAAATTATATGTAAGTGAGACCAAAGGGAATTTATGCATACACCAATAACACACTCTACAATTTAGATGGGGATCGACAGCTATGTTTAAATGTGAGTCCAGGCATTTTATATTATATTTGTGGTTATATTTTCACAAATGCAGATGTTGCCAACTGCCATAAAATTTTACTTAAAAGAATTGCCTCCAATAAAATATGTACTTTATGCCCACCACTTCAAACAAAATCAATAATTAAAGCTGCTAATTGCATTTTATCTGCATTTATGTAGTGTCTAATATTAGCACAAAAATATGGACTCGATTGGTATTGTTTCTTAAAGCAGATTTATCTCATGTAAGTTAACATTCATTCATAAATTGAATATGGTATTAAAAAAGCCATAGGTAATATGAAATTTGTACCAAATAATCAGATGGTATATCTGTACTAAAGAATAAAGAACATATTTCTAACAAACTTTCTATTTCCTTTTATTTGCAATCACATCAAAAAGTCAGTTACTAGTAGTTGGTGAAAATGATTTGCCTGTCCATCATAGTATGTTTGTGTGTTTGTCAGTCATAACAAAAATGTATGCATCTGAGTATGGAAATTGACAATGAACAGAGAATTACAGTTTTGTTTTCCAAATCATTCTCGTTCCCTTGCTTGTACTTCATCAACTAAAGGTATGTTCAAGGATTTTTTGTATGCCCTCAGAGAAGTAGCAATGAGTATAATACTGTAATGATATCCATCTGTACACCCATAACAAATCTGTTCGAGCACAATAGCAAAACAAATAAATAAACATATAGCCATGAAATTTTGTAGCATATTATTTTGTGTATATAGA
The DNA here is from genome assembly GCA_029931535.1 of Margaritifera margaritifera. Lineage (NCBI taxonomy): Eukaryota > Metazoa > Mollusca > Bivalvia > Unionida > Margaritiferidae > Margaritifera > Margaritifera margaritifera. The sequence continues at coordinate 27,340 of JAQPZY010000118.1, read as the reverse complement.
TGGTCTGATTAGACTTTCATGCCATTATAGCAATATTCCATTTTATTCACATTATTTAACTTTTGGGACGTTTAAGACCCTCAAACTTATTACAGCGGGGACATCTAGATTTGGTCATGTTCATTTTGCTGTAAGCATGATTTCACAAAAATTAAAAAACTACTTTTGAGTATCATTGTGTAAAAACCATTCCATATTTACAAATGAAATTTGGTAGATGACATGATTAGATTATAAGACCATTATAGCAATTGTTCAATTTGTTTATTACATTTTTTTATATCTCTTGAACTGTGACTTTTTTCTTTCTAACATTCTGAGCACGACTGAACAAAAACCACTCAAGGCAGACAACAGGGATTCAGTAGGCATGTTTATAGGGATGTGTAGATGACTTGATTAGATTTTCAGACCTTACGAGCAATTTGAAACAGTTTTAACAATTTTGGAGGTTTTGAAAATTATACAGTTGACATTGTGAACATACATATTTTACAAACGCCGATCTGGTTTCGATCTTCAACAGAAACGTATATGAGAAATTCATATTGACAATAATCTTTAATACAGATTTACCAGTAGTTAGCAACCTTTGATAAACTTTGTTTAGCAAATTGTTTGATATTTATACAGTTCTTATTGATATTTGAAAAGCAATAATGTCAGTGCTTCCTAAACTTGAAACTGATATTGGTTTCTGTGAGTATAACAAAAACAATAGTTACTCTGACAGAAATTGCGCTTTACTGGCCTATTTGTTTCTCCAGTTAATCAAAGATAAGAACGTTTCTTTATCGTAACTGCTTAGTGTTGCAACCATCTCTGATATTCTTCAGCAATAACAATATTTTCAAAATGGCTACAGTGGCACCATATTGGATGCAAGATTGATACCTTTTTCATTTAGGACCAACAAGATATCATTATAAGTCTTTTGGTGAAAATCCCATGTTTATATAACTATCTATTCAGGAGGAGTAGTGATACTATTTTCAAGATGGCGGCCATGGTGGACATAATGGCTGCCACATCAACATGATTTTCATTTAGGACCAACTAGACACCATCAGAAGTCTTATGGTAAAACAAAATATGTCGATATGATTTTCTGTTTAGCAGTAATTTTGTTTCTTCCTAAAAAATCATATAAAACATAACCTTAACTTTTCTTGCTTTCATAATTTTTCCTTTCTTTAATTTCATCAAAACGGCAAATCAGGAAAATATTCTATTAAATATCTTTCTTTTTTATAAAGCATACATACCATATCAGTGGAAGTCTAAATAAATTAAGGGTAATAACTCCGTCAGATTTGGAACATAAAAGTTTAAACTTCCAGTTTCTGCTAAACCATGAATTACTGGATGTTCTAAGAGAAATAATTTTGATAATGCACTGGAGTGGAATACCAGAAATAAATTTTCACTGCCCTCAGTAGACATCGACAACATTATGACCAAGAAATTTGAGTAGTGGGCGAACATGTATACAAAACACAGCAGAACATGAACGATAAACTGCCGACATTATCGCCGGGATACAGTAAGAAATCTGCTTTTCAATCATAAATAAAAAGAAATTGTGTTTGCTCTGAGTGAATAATGGATAGATTTCATCTCGTGGGTGAAAGACTCAAGTAGTTTCACTCGTGGCTTCACCAGTCGAGAAAATACAGAGTTTATCACACACTCGATGAAACGTATCCGTTATTCACTCGTTTCAACCAAATATCCTATATTTTGGTCATATCAGCATGGAAATACCAGTAAATGTACCAAACTTCAACTTTCACATATGTTCAGTTTGTGTTACACGTGGGCAAACAGAAATAATAATGAGAGGGGGACATTGGTTCAGGAAAACATTAATTTAATCTATTTTATGCTAGACCGTGAAATACTGGATTTTCCAAGAGAACTAATATTGATAATAGATATAATATTTCACTGCCACGTCGACAACATTATGAGGAAGAACTTTTGAGCTATTTTTAGAAGATGACATGGTCTAGTGGTAAGTACGGCCGCCTGGCATGTAGACGAACCAACTTCAAACCCAACGATGTGTATATAATTTTTTTCTTCAATCTTTCATATTTTTTATGTGTTGTTTTACTTTGAATTGCGAAGTAAAATTATTTGCTGCTGATATTTTCTGTGCGAATATACACAAAACACAGCAACAAGTAAACTGATAACCGCTGACATTATCGCGTGGGATACAGTGATACTGTTACTTCAATCTGTTATACATATTGCTAACTAATATGTTTGAGCATAAAAATTTTTAAAAAATTGCTTGCTCCAAATGAATAACAGATATATTTGATCTCGTGGATGACAAACTTAAGTATTTTGACCCACTAGATGAAATATATCCGTTATTCGCTCGTTTCAAGCAAATATCATCTCTCTATTCTTGGCTCCAAAATTATTTTGACCACACCTCTTCATAAGGCGTTAAAGAATTATTTTTGCTTGAAAATAATATTTCAGCTTCTGAAGTCCATCTACACCTTCTCTCCGATCACACTTCTAGGAAAAAAGTTTAACATGAAAGGGTTTGCAAATGGATCTGCAGGCGTGGTAATACAGTTTTAAAAGGCATATATTTATGATTCTGATCATGGTAAATACACTTTTATTTTCCTGTTTTGTTTGGTATGACAAAAGGGGCCTTAGAAAGAGTGTCGCCTTAATGCTGGGTTAGATAGAATATGTGTGTGAAGATTCTGTTGCCATAAGGATGTTTTGACTATCACAGTTGTGTGTAGGCATTATGGCGACGCAGTATTAGGGCGACAAATGTGTGCTTTTGTTTAAAACTAAGATTTTTGTTTCATCCATGAATATTTCATCTTGATAATAGGAATCAGGACTTCTCAGTAATTATGCATAACTCACAAAACACTGTGTCAGATACTGTTGAAGGGAATGTGTAAACTTCTGCATTCAAGTTTCAATAAAATAATTAGGACAAAACCCAAATATTTTTGTATGTTAAGAATTGATCATTTAGAACGAATAAATGAAGTTGTAGTAGATGGATTTCTTCCAGTTTGTTGGAAAAGTGTTGCATATACATGAACAATGGTCCCATTGAAAGAAAATGTTTAAAGGAAAGGTGAGGTTTCCTGAACTGATAATAAGTGTAATTTCCTCTATTCGATGAAACTGAGCAGTAAATCATTTCAAACATTTCCACAGTTGATTTTCTTCACTGATGTAGCCGATATACAAACAGAGACCAATTTATCACATTTAACCAAAGTCAAAAGTTAGAACATAACAAAAAACGTATTTTCCATAACTGATCCTCTCTTACATAGTCATAGTGTTTTGATCAAATTTAAGTTCAGCATTAAAATTTACCTCCCAGTGCATCTTCCCCTACAAGTATTTGCCCCTAATATCTTTCGCTCAGGGTGGTGGTTAGACCCACTCTCATATTTGAGGTTTGCTATAAATGAGACATTTTGCTGTAATACAGCATTGTCCCACTAATGTTTGTCTTACCTGTGATGGCAAGCCTAATATAATTGTTCATATGCATTGGTATAGGAAAATTCCATCTGAGGGTCAACATTTTGCATCCGAAATGAAGCTTTGCAGAGTTGTTGATAGAAAATTATGTTAAAGAAGGATGGAATTTTAATACCGAATACCAATGCATGATGAAGGATTATTTGTCTCACGGTGTTGAACAAAAAAATGTTGGTCGAAGTCTATATGACTTATTCTGGTGGTTTAGTTTGGTGTTTTATGGCACAGCAACACAAGTAGGTTATTTAGTGCTGAGGCAGTTGTAGTAAAGTGCCTTGTCCGAGGACCATAGCCAGCCGATGGTAGGGTTCCAACCCGACCCCTTTCAGTCGCGAGTCCAGCTCACTAACTTCTGAGCCACCGTGGATCCTCTCCTCCATTAATCGCCTCTTATGACATGTAGGAGAGCGCATCGGGCCTATTATGCATCCACAGTCATGCAGTGATTAGGCTTATTATGAATATTGATGCAACTTTACAACAGCAAAGCATGTCTTTAACGTTTCCTCAACTTACAAAAATGGTAGAAGTGTTAACAGTTAAAACAATAAAGTCCACTCTTATCCCTTAAACGACACAGAGAAAAATATTTGATATAGTCCTTGATTCAACTATGATCTAGTATTGATTTTCCTTTCATAACTAATTTAAAAAATAATTACCATATTTTTTTTTCGACTTCAAACCAGACTTCAGAATATGTACCTATAGCTAGATCGATCAGTGAGAAATGTCTTGTTTGTGGGACACTGGCTTGAAATGCTGCACATTGTAGGATATAAATACGTTGCAATTAATGTTTATCTTGATTATTGTAAAAGAACCCTCAGATGATGCTAGATCAGGAAATATTTGCCGATTACACAAATCCTAATGCTTTGGTTTGCTCTTTTAATACCTTGGTCTGTTAATCCATTGCTATATTGCAGAAAAGAAGTTGGTCCTGACAGTAGGTTCATCATTGTAACAGCCATATTATTCATTTAATCAGCTGACAATGTTATCCAGAGTTCAACAGTATATGCTCCATAGTTATAATGACTCTAATAACGAGCTAGCATAACAGCAGATGTAGGCTCCACAAAACTTTTGTGTATAGTTTTATTTTCTTCTGGCCTATTACCAAGCAAGTATTTGTTTTTTTCCCTTTTAGTATCTCCAGTCTTGATTTTCTGTAATGTTAACAATTCTTGCACACTATGTTAAATTGATTCAAATTTATGATTTTGTTAGTCAGATTGAATATATCATCAAAAGATAGAGATATTGCACACTCAGTACTTTTTGTACCTGGAAATAAATGTGAAATCTGTAAACAGATAAACTAACTTTGGAACATTTGGATCTGTTATATTCCAGTAGGACATCATGTAACATACGTTGCCATCAACGCGGCTCACTTTATTTGAGTCTGCCAAAGTCTGATTTCACACAGAGCTCTGCATCTGTTCACAGGGTAATCGTTGTCAAATTTTACAGTGCGGTTATAAAACTATGTTTAATGGTTTTCACTTAACCATTTTATTGCATTAAACTGAATCGCAAGACAATAATAAAATGCCTTTTTTAAATATACAATTCATTACATTACTTTTCTATGTATATTGAATTTATAATATGTGTCCATGAGGTAAATTGCTCTTTAGTGGTCATTTTGTAAATAACATATTTACTGCATTTGAGTTCAAGGTCACTCTTGTTTACATAGAATTTAGTACTTAGATTGGAATTTTCCATATCTTGATGTGAGAAAAGTCACGTACGCACCGTAATTTTCCATTAGAGTTACTCATATTCTAGAATATTCTGTCAGGTGACCTATCTCTATATTTATTCAGATTTGGTAAAAAAGATTTCATTCTTATACTCAACTTCATATTATTAAGATCAGTCTATTAAGGAATTTATTTCAATAATCAGATGTTACAGTTGTGACAATCAGAGCAAATTCATAGAGAGGATGTTATTTATTTGAAATATTCATTAGAATTACTAAAAGTGCTCCTTTTCATTTTGGATTAATACTTGCCTTTGGAATTTATGTGAATTCATTCAAAGATATTCTGGATTACATTTATTCAGACATATCAGGACATTCAAGACTACTGACACATCATAACATTCAAGACTACTAGCACATCAGGACATTCAAAGCTACTTGAATTCATTCGGAATATTCTATATTTAGGACTTGTGATTAGGACACTTAGGATTGTTGTATTATTTGGACTTTAATTCACGTTATTGTAAATGTCTTTTTTGAATTTTCACTTTGATTGTCTTGAAATAAATTGTTTGTTGAATTTACTTCCATTGCTGGTTTCACTTTCTTTCTGTTACATTATTTTAAGACCTGGAGTAGTAACACCTTAGAACTAGATTATGTTAATTTTGGTCTAGATCCTGTTACTTTAGGACCGGATTCGTCAGCTTTTGTAATCAGACAAAGTCATAAATCATACAAGTTTTAACTTCTTCATTATCTAATACGCTGTTGTTATTTTGTTTTGTTTCTTTTCTGTGGGTTATGTTTTACATCTGTCACATCCTACAAACTCTTTATTTTTCAAAAACTTCATTCGTTTAAGGTCGATTGGTGTATCTTTGGCACATGGTTTATTTTCAGCTGGCTCCTAACTGTTAAAAGGTTAATTCTGCCCTTTTCATTTAGCCAGTAAATACTTTTTGCCGTTCATTCTTTTAGTATTCAAACTTTTTCAGCTTTGTATTTGTTATCTTGCTCGTCATACTGTGACAACTTTTGTTCATAAAACACGCTCTCTACATCCAGTCCCTTCAAGTCTTCCAATTTGTAAATATCTGGATCGCTTAAATTTGCTTGCCTGATTTTATATTTTTTTGGGGTCATGTTAGGCAGGCATCAGTTTTCAAACATTGTTTAGTATATTGAAATTCTGACTGTTTCATTGATTTTAAATTTAGGAATTCCCAATGTATCTGTTGTAAAGCAACTAAATTGGTTAAGTTATACTTTTATCTGTTTTCTTCCTTGCTTGCTTCAACCAGTCAACTCTATTGATTCCTACTAAATGTTATTGTATCCCCCAATAAATATTTGTGAAACGTCAACGATGTCTGGTTTCATTTTTTTTTTATTTAAATATTTCACATTATAATCTTTAGAGTTCTGTTTAACCTTCTTACTACATATGTTGGGGAGAGCTGTTGTTTGTTTCTTTAATTAATTGTTTTTGCTGTTTTGTTTTTTCTTGTTTTTTTGTGTTTTTGGTTTTATCAATGTAAGTTGAAACGTATTCAATTGCTTTTGTTTCCAACAAATCCTAAATTTTTTGTTGTAAACGTTTCCTTCATCAAACTGTCTTTCCAGATATTGGCTCTACACAGATTTCTCTAAAACCATCGTGTATGTCATCTCCCTTTTTTGTTTTAACTTTTCAGCCCAGCATATTTAAAAGAATATATATCACTGTCAAAACGTATTTGTATCCATTGTTCTTTTTTTCCTATGTTTGCATGTGAACATAGTTTGGCCTGCTAGTGTTCATCCAAGCGACTTACATACACTTTTTTTATTTTTCGCTTGCTTGTGTAATTTATAAGCAGATTGTTCAGTTTACCATTCTTTCAATTCAGCGTGTGTTATTTTTTTTCGTTGTGTTTAATTTGTTGCTACAATTTATTGGTATTTGGGTAAAGGCATAGACCTCCAGGATCTTAGTAAATATGTCTTAAATACTGTACTTTGTCATTCATTTAAAATGAAATAGAGACATGCAGAGAACATACTTGTTATATTGCTTTTAGGTATTATAAAAAAGTCAACAGGATGACAGTTTAAAATATGTACTTTTATTTTCAACAATTTGCAATGTTTCTTCAATTCTTTCAAAAGTATGAATGATTTCAGATTTATGTCAAATGTTGCCATTCCTATGGCTGACTCTACTACATCTACTTTGTATACTGAGTCAGCATGTGTTGTTTAAATCGACCTTTGTTTACTATAAATTCTATCTCTTTTTTGTCGAATCCTTGTAGACTGACCTTGTAAAATGAGCGAGATCATCAAGTTGTACTGAAAATGTAGTCGAATATAAATATGTGTATTAACGAACATCAAATACATAATTTATTCATACTTAAATAGAAGTACTAAGTGTACATGTATATACCTTCTGGTGTATTAGATACGTAATCCTAATGCCGACGACAACGATTCTAATGAGGATGAAAAAGATGGTGACGATGATGATGATAATTATTATTGAAAGTATTACCTATCTATCTAAGTCAACTCTGTCATATATTACTATTGATGGGCGCTGGCTCTTTATCCTATATTGTTCGGTGTGGGACATGACGGGACTGCATCTCGGGGTGGGCCCCTCTCACAGTCATGAGGACCGGCCCTGTCATAAAAAGGTCGGTGGTCTGGAGCAATATCAGTCGTAATATTTAATTGTCCAGTGACCTCACATGAAGGTCAGAGGTTGGGTGGCCCAGGATATTTAGTGGCCAGGCGACCAGTGGCCTTGGGGTTTTGTTGGGGGTAAAATTTGGCGACCAGTGGCCTTAGGGTTTTTTAGTAAAATTGTGACGACCAGTAGCCTCAGCCTTTTAGTAACAATTTGGCGACCAGTGGCCTTGGTTTGTTTTTTAGTATATTTTGGCGACCATTGGCCTCGGTTTTGTGTAGCTAAATTTTGGCTACCAGTGGCTTCGTATTTTTTTATATTTTTTTGGGGTGGTGGGGTGGGGTGGGGGGGGGGTTTGTTTAAATTATGGCGACAAGTCAACTCGGTTTTGTTAGTAGTTGTTGAGAAGAAGCCATTTAACGATTTTTCTTAGTAAGGCCGGCCATATTTGATGGCGGATCGGCATTAAATTGAAAGCCCTCAGCCAGGATGCTTTCAGTAAAATTGGTTAAATTCTGTTAAGCGGTTTTAGAGAAAACCTCGCTTAAAGGTTTGTCTATTTTCAGTAATGGTGGCCATATTTGATGGCTGTTTTGCATCATTTCTAAATATTTGAAAGCGATCTAGTCCAGGGTGCATTCTTTCAAACTTGTTTAAGTTCTGTTTGTCTGTATTGGAGAAGAAGTTGTTTATAAGGTTTTTATATTTTTTATTTTATGTTTGATGGTGAATCAGCATCATTTGTCAAATATCGAAATCCTCTATGCCAGGATGCTTTCTGTGACATTCAGTTAAATTCTATTTAGCAGCTTTTGAGACAAGGTAATTTAAATGTTTATCTACTTTAAGTTACAGCTTGCATATTTGATGGCGGATAGGCATGAAACACCTTCATGCCAGTCTGGTTTGTGTCAAATGTGGTAAAACTCGGAGAAGAAATTGTTTTTAAAAAAATATTTTTAATAATGTTTGCCACATTGGATAGCGGGACAGCATTCACTGAACAAATGTAAAGGCCTTTATGCCAGAATGCTCTATTTACAATTTTGTGCAAATTGTTCAAACGGCTATTAAAAAGATGTGTTGTAAATAACAATTTTGAACGGTCGACGCACGACAGACAAAGTACCATATGAGATCCAATAATAACTAAGGGAATTACTGTGTGCAAACAAATGTGAGTGGGTACATCAATCAGGGATAAGAACATCGTTATATGATGATGCGCATCGCACGCTGAAAGACCAGACTAAGCCAAGGTGTTATCAACATTAAATTGCCTACCAAATTCGATTTAAATCCAACAGGAATAAAGGGAGTCCTTGCACAAAAAGGAAAGCGAGTGAGTCTGACAATCAAGGCCCATGACTCCGCTTTTAAATGACGTTGAAAGCAGAACATGTACGTAAGCAACATTGACAATCAAACTCAGCAGAGGTCTTATAAATATTAAACTGTCTTCTAAATTTGATTAAAATCCAATAAAGGGAGTCATTATGCAGAAATTAAAGTGGATGGGTCTGGCAGTCAGGGACTGTAGGCTACATGACCTAAAATGCTGACAACTGAACTCAGCCTAAGTCTCATCCAATCAAACCATTGTTCTATCAATATCAAGCTGTTTACCAAATTTAGCGAATAATCAAGTCCAATCACACAAAAAAGTTGATTTGAGGAAATGAAAGTGGGTGGATCAGATAATCAGGGGCTATACATCTGCTAAACGATGATGCATCAAGCTCACAATCAAATTCGGCCAAGGACTTATCACAAGCAATCAGCATACCAAATTTGCTTGAAATCAAATAATAATCAAGGGTTTTATTGGGCGGAAAAAAAGTGGGAGTGGGGGGTCACAATTAGGGTCTACAGGGTCTACAATACTGCTAAACGATCATTTAGAAGTCTGACAATCGATCCCGGCCAAGGAATCATCAATATCAATCGACAAAACAAATTTGGTTGAAATCCAATAATATTTAAGGGAGTTTTTAAGTGGACAAGAAAGTTCCAAGGTCTGATAGTCAGGGACAATAACTCAAGTAAACGACTACACAGAACGCTGACAATCGAACTCAGCCAAAGGCTTAAAAATCAAGCTGCATGCCAAATTTGCTTGAAATCTACTAATAATTAAGGGAGCTTTTGTACGGAAACGGAAGTGGGTGGGTCTGACAATGTGAGGTACAACTCCGCTAGACGATTATGAAGAAAGTTGATAATATAAAGTAGTCACGGTCTCATCAATATCAAGCTGCATGCCAAATTTGGTTGAAATTCAATAATAATTAAGAACATTATTACATGGAAACGAAAGTTGGATGGACGGACTTAAGGAAAGACACATCCAATTTAATATCCTCTGCTTTCAACGAAAAGCAGCAGGATCTGGGGTCGGGGGAGGATGGTTAGGAGGACTAGTAACTGATAAAAAAAGATTTCTTTGCTGCAGATCAATCTGATCATTTTTAAGCATACCGATCATACCGATTTAAATATGAAGTTATGTTCAAGACTTTTAGCAAATATTCGATTTCCAGTAACCTGCAAACTTTAAGAAGTATGAATGTCGCAAAAGAGGGACATGAAATCTTATATTTCTACAATACAAGCTAATCAAATTATTAACAGAAAGGTGGTCAACAAGAAAAGCGAGGAAAACCTGTTATTCCAGTAAAGCCTCTCTTGAGCAGCCAAAGATTGGACACAATTTTGTTGGTTAAGGGAGGTAGCTGTTGAGGAAGAGTTAACTATGCGGATGAGATGAAGCCAGGGCTACTTACACCATGGCAAATCCCCCCATCCCACCCCACCCCACCGCGCCTCCAATCTGGTACCTGATCCAGGGGATGTAACTCAAACTCAGCGTATATATGGAAGGGTAGACATTACTGTGATTGTTGCTCGTTACAGAGCTACACGCCTTGCAAGGAAGAGACCAATACAACTACATGTCAGATTACAGAGATTTCCTGCTGTAAGACAGGCTTGGCACTGTAACAGTTCATTGGTGGTTCAGTCCTGGAATGCAATACACATATAGAAATATAAATGGAATGGACACATGATATAATGAAAATTAATTTATATTACTCCATTATATTTTTTCCAGACTAGATCTTATCTCGTTCTTCAGGTACAATTACTATCAGAGCTTTATCTTTGCGATCATCCGTATTATAGAGTGAGAATTACTTAACATTTATTTTACAGTCTTATGATGATGAAAAAACAGGAAAATAATTACAAAATAAGATCTTATGTCATTAAGATATTATCTAAAATATAACTAATCTCTCATTGAGGAAACTGTTCCACTTTTTACAGGGGGGAGTATAGCTTGACCCACATCATCTCGGTTTGAACTTTTATTAGAATATCTATTAGGGTCTAACTCATCTGAGGGGCCGAGGCAGCTCGGTGGTGAAAGGCATTGAACTCATGACCAGAAGGGTGCGGATTTTATTCCCGGATTGGCCACCATTGTGTGCCCTTATGCAGGGCACTTTACACAACATGCTGAGGCACAATGTAATCGTCAAGTGTTGCTATACCGTAAGACACCGAAAGACACCGAATACCAAACCAAACCAAACTATAAGACACCGAATACCAAACCAAACCAAACTATCTGAGAAATATGTATATCAGTGTGCATGTGTTGCGCATGTTTTACACGAAAAGATCATGCCGCCATACAAGAAAGTGTTTGAAGAATTCAAGTTATAAGTAATTGAGTTCAATCATGCTGTCTGCTCGATGCTCGGGGCAAATTTCATTATCAAAGATAATGGCTTAAGACCCTTTACAAAATTTAATTTGGGGAAAAATATTTGCGAATTGTAGTGAATAATGAACTGTGTTCAACAGTTATGAAAAATAAAGACAGTGTAGATCTTGATATGTCTGGTATTACTAATGCTACGAGTACTACTACTACCACTACTACTACTACTACTACTAATAATAATAATAATAATAACAATAATAATAACAATACTTTTCCCGTTTTGAAGGGAAGAGTTCATTATAACGAATTAGTATATATTTATCATGATATGTCATTCGTCCAATGTAATTGTTCCTTATATCAAGGAATTTGTAATAGTAGTAAGTTTTCTGTCAATTGGGACCAAGATGGCAAATTATTTTAATCCATGACTACTTTCTCTTGTAACAAGACATATTATTGTTCAAACTAGGAAGGCCTGTATGCTAGCCAGCTATATAAGGTGGCGAAGCACAATCCGATTGATGCTAATATTTATCCCAGGTATGACAGTTATAAAGTTACAGGATATATCAATGATGAGCTGAATCTTTCTTAAGGTTTTACCTTTTGTATTTCTTTGTCTTCTTTCACCAAATCTTTAACCAGTAACACCATGCCTATCATATTTGTAGTTAGGGACTATTGGTATTAGCTTGCATTCATCTCCTATCCTAAGTTTGATACTTTAAAATCATAGATAAGGGCTTTTGTAACATGTAAAATTCCACGGATACTACAGTATGTATGTCATCTGTATAGAAAACATTTAGAGAGTACTGATGTTGCTGGAATTCATTTTATTTCCAGTTGAGGCTAGTATATCTAGAAGTCTTTACATTTTTAGAGCATGACACCAAATGGTGATGAACAGAATAAGACAAATCTGCTACGAATTCATTTATTTTCGTCGGTATGAAAGTTAATGTTTTTGAGGAAAATTAACTTTTCATCAGTACCTAAATTTGTGGATCTGGGAAGGGGTCCTATTGATTTCGCATAATGATAATTGTTTGCTGGGTCTTTAAATTCCTGGGCTGTAGCAACAAAGAAAGCATGAAAATTGCTACCGCATGAAAAATAGTTGAAAGTAGTAGTAGACCTGTCCTTACATCGTCGCAAGCCACGGGCGACAATCCGTCTTGCTCCTTTTTCATCCCTGGCTGCCTGCGACTAGATTTCCTCGTTTTTCATGACTATACATAAACAAATATACGTCATCAACAACACACTGTAACAATCTCCTACACATTAATGAAAGTGTCCTTTGTATCGACCGATAAGTGACTGTGTTTGGAAGAGAAACTTCGATTGGCTCATCCAAACAGTTTGAAAGGTCAAGTGGGGTAAACAATGCGAGTAAATGTTACTCGTTTTCGCAGTGATTGATTAAGCAGATTTATGCATATTCATATCTAACGAGGAGATCGTATCGCAGGCAGTCACGGGTGATAAAAGAGCAGAGCGGACTGTTGCCTGTCGCATTCGACGACGCTGTCCTTAATGAGTAAATTCCAGCTGTGGTTTAATACCATATTTGGTATACAAGAAGTACGAAGCTCATTTTGCACCTATGCAGTAGTCCTGGTTTAAATTCACGGAACCGGTGGTACTGAGCCACCTTTCCTTCAGGGTTGAGTTTCCCACTGGAAAAATGTCATTAGAAAAGCAGCCCCCCCCCCTCCCCTTTCACAGAAAACACGCACACAAGAAAGATGAAAGTTCAGGTACCAAAGTCAGTTCAGTGTAAACCTCCCACACTTCAAAGGGCAAGTACGATGGGGCATGTTATTGTTAATAATAATTTGCTATGGATTAATTTTTGATTTTATTTTATTTTTTAAATATCAATATTTGTGATTTGGAAACACGTTTCTGATGATACTTACATTCGTAGATAGGGAAAGGGTCTTATTATTTCTATGAACGGGTCAATAATTACTGGTTCTTTAATTTCGGGATTGACAGCAAGCACGGAAATCAATACAAGAGGTCCAAGTGGGTCTAAGATCGCTGATCTGGCTGACATCTGCCTAATAACCAAATACAAGAACAGTTGATCAAGGGATCTGGATCAGTAGGGTGCTTACTGTATAAATGTATTCCAATGTATTCGTTATGAAAACAATTTTTGGAAGGTTTCTCTGGTTTTTGTATCTTCATTTTTATTTGCTGTTAAATCAACATAATTTTTATCATATTGAAAAGCCTCTAGGCCAGGATGCTTCGTATCCAAGTCGGCCGAATTCTATTGAGTGGGTTTGTTTCGTTTTGTTTGTTTCTTTCTTTTTTTTTTTTCTTTTTTTTTTTATAAAGTTGTGAAAACGTTCTTCTGTTTTGGGAATGGTGGCTATATTGATATCATGTGTACAAATCTGAAAGCCATCTATGCCAGATGTGCTTTCTGTCAAATTTGGTCAAATTCTGTTCAGCAGTGTTTGAGAAGAAATCATTTGAAGTTTGTTCAATTTTGAGTAACAGTGACCATATTTGATTGCCATTCGCGGCGCGAGGGGGGGGGGTCGAGGGGGAAGAATTGCTCCCAGGCGCCGGGCGAGCGAGGGCGGGAGCGCCGAGGGTAGCTTTCTTGCCCCCCCCCCCCCCCCCCCCACACACACACACCCACACACATCTGAGCATCTATGCCCCAGGTTTCAGGGCTTAGATGGGAGGGGGTGGAGGTTGGCAACTGACATAAAAACTGTTCTCTGTGGCAAAGAAGGGGCGCCACTAAAAAAACTTAACCCCCGGGCGCCTCGGTAGGGAGGCGCCATTAAAGAACATTGCCCCCGAGCGCCTCGGTAGGGGGGTGCCATTAAAGAACATTGCGCTCGAGAGCCTCAAACCCTCGCGCCGCCTCTGTTGATGGTTAATCGCCATCGTTTATATAAATGTGAAAGCCTTTATACCAGGATATTTTGTCGCAGATTTGGTCAAATTTTGTACAGTGGTTTGTGAGAATAAATCACATGATGAAATTTCTATTTTTATTAAAAGATGCCACATTTGATCTCAGATTGGTATCATTTGTACTAAACTGAAAGACCTTTATGCCAGATAGATTTCTGTCAAATGTGTTCAAATTCTGTTCAGTGGTTTTTGAGAGAAAGTCATTACAATATTTTATATTTTTAGTAACAGTGATCATAGTTAATGATAGATTGGCTCTAATTCTGCAAACTTGAATGCCCTGTGTGCCAAGAGGATGCTTTCTGTCAAATTTGGTAAAAGTCTTTTGGCTATTTTTTTAGTAGAAGCGACATATATTTATTTTAATTTTAGCAACGATGGTTATATTTGATAGCGGATTGGCATCATTTGAAGAAACCCAAAAACTCTGTATGCCAGGATGCTGTCAAATTTGGTCCAATTTTGTTCAGCGGTTTTTGAAAAGACGTCGGTTTATATACTATTAGCAACTGCAGCCATACTTGATGGCGCATCAGCATCATTTGTTCAAACTTGAAAGCTGTCTATGTCAAGAATTGTTGTTGTTGTTGTTGTTGTTGTCAAATTTGGTTAAATTCTATTTAGCAGTTTATGAGAAGTGGTTTAAAGGTTCTCTAGTTTTAATAACGGTGGCCATATTTGATGGCGGATCAGCATCATTTGTATGAATATGAAAGACATTTCTGTGAAGCTGTATGTGTCAACTTTTGGATAATTATGTTGAGTTGTTTTTGAGAAGATCTTTACAAGTTTTTATACTTTTAATAACTGCGGCCATATTGACTGACAGATCGTCATACTCTCAACAAATCTGAAAGGCCTTGATGCCAGAATGTTCACCGAGCGATTTGTGAGAAGAAGTTGTAAATAACAATAGTGAACAGACGAGTGACGAACGACCATAACAAAAACTCACTGGTCCTTACTGCCAACTGAGGTATATACAAATTAATCAAACTAATTTGTTAGCAATTCCATGATCTACGGGAACCCTGAAATAACTTAAAGAGCATCAGCAATTGTTCATTTGGTTTTTTTTTTTGTGCTTCATATTAGAAATGCAGAGCCCCTTATTCTCGCTTCATATTGTCGCTTCTATGCCAATCAAACTTTTACTTGATATACACTTTCTTCAACTGATTCATTGTTGTATTGACCAGCTTTATGTCTTTACATTATTATCATTGACTATTAACTACACAACTAACGGTTTAACATTGCCTCAGTTTCAACCCTAAATCTCAAACAAGGGTCCTAAGTGGGCCTGAGATCGCTCGCCTGGATGACAACTGCCTAATAGTCATATTCAAGAGCAGCTGGCTAAGAAATCTGGGCCACTAAGATGTTTTCTGTAGCAATTCCTTCCAATGCTGCTGACTGCATATTTTGTAAGACAACTGTTTCAAGCTTGATACCACAGCGGTTCAAATTGTCCAATATTAAAATACCAGGATGCTTTCTGTGAAAGTTTGTCAACTTCTGTTGACCAGTTTTACAAAAGTTTACCTAATATCTTTCTAGTTTAAGTAACATCAGCTGTATTTGACAGCGGATTAGCATCATTTGTATAAATTTGCAAGACATTCAATCTTAAATGCTTTCTATCCAATTTGGTCACATTTGGTTAAGTGGATTATTTAAACATATTATTACAGTGTTTTTGTTTCTACTTTTTAGTAATAGCAGCCATATTTGAGGGGAGATCGGCATCAATTGGACACAATTTAAAGCCCTTTATGCCAGGATGCTTTATGTCACATTTGGTCTCACTGCGTTGAATTGTTTTTAGAGGAAGTAATCTAAATGAATTTCGATTTTTATTAACGGTCCACCATATATGATGGCGGATCGGCATCATTTGTAGAAACTTGAAAGGCTTAGTGTCAGAATGCTGTCAAATTTAGTCACATTCTGCTGAGTGGTATTTAAGAAGTGGTTGAAAGGTTTTTCTATTTTTAGTAATGTTGGCCATATTTGATGGAAGACTGACATCATTTATATAAACTTGAAGGCCCACTATTCCATGATACTTTCTATCAGATTTGCTGAAAATCTGTTCAACAGTTGTTAGAAGACGTCGTATAAAGAATTCTAAAGTAACAGTGAATAATCACTCAGACGTTCACTATTTTAGTAATGGTCGTCTGGCCTTATCCGACGGTGAAAGTGCATCATAGGCAAAAACCATATATGCCAGGACACGTTCTGTAAATTGTGTTGAATTCTGTAGAGCAGTTTGTGAGAGGAAGCCATTTAAAGTTTTAATAATTTTTTTTTTTTTTTTTTTTTTTTTTTTTTTTTTTTTATTAGTAAGAGCGATCATATTTGATGGCGGATCGGCATCATTTGCATCAAATTAAAACACCACTATGCCATGATGCTTTCAGTCAGATTCGGTTAAATTCTGTTGAGCGGCTTTACAGAAGACCTCGCTTGAATGTTTATCTATTTTCAGTGATGGTGGACATATTTCATGGCCGATTTGCATCATTTATAAAAACTTGAAAGCGATCTGGGCCAGAATGCGTTCTGTTACATGTGGTCAAATTATGTTTGGCTCTTTTGGAGATGAAGTGGTTTATAAGGTTTTGCTTTTTTATATTTGACGGTGAATCAGGATCATTTGTCGAATATCGAAATCCTCTATGTCAGGATGTTTTCTGTGACATTCAGTTAAATTCT
>JAQPZY010000118.1:0-5000 GCA_029931535.1 Margaritifera margaritifera | reverse complement strand
AAGTGGCTTGGTGTATATTGAACGTCATATATCGGTGGTATCGCACCGCTGACGTATGGAAATTAAACTGATGAGAGAGAGAGAGAGCGCGCATTAAAGTAAAGGAGTTAGATGTGAAATAAAAGTTTTTTTGCTTCTACTACCCCGCCCCACCCACCCCCCACCCACCCAGAGACCGTCCGAAACTCTCAGGGAGCCTTAGAGCAGTTGACTTGCACCAGTCAGCCCCCTATAGACTGACACAAACGCTAGTCTTTTCCGGCCGACCGTTGATTATACATTACTCATGTGTTATTTTTAACAGCCAGACCACCACCGCATTCCAAAAATTATAGATCGATTAGAGGCAAGTTCTATTGTTTCCTACAAATAACGACTTGCTTGACTAGGTGCATAAGGTTTAAACACTGTATAATTTAGGCTGTCTACTAAGTAATACAACTTTTCTAAATATTTAAGCCTTTCATGTGGCTAAATTTTAAAATCATTATGCAAGCATATTAAAGATTTTTGACTGAAAACACAGTGCATATTCAAATCGGCCAACACCATTTACGCACGTTGTGCATTATAATCAATTTATAAAGATGTACGGCCCTAGTAAATTCAGCGCTGTCTGTGTTACTGCTCGTTGTATACACAGTTGAATTTCAGTACATGTAGGGAATTATTGTACACCAAACCAGAGGAGTTCCATATATGAATTACAAAGAAAATTAGACATTTCTTGTCAGTGTGGAGAATATATGGGTTGAAAATTACTTTATATTTTCTACAATGGGACGGATGTTGATACAAACTGACAGGTATCTATTAAAAATTAATATTTTATTTTTGCACAGGTACATTTTGGGGTTAGTCGAGACAGGTTTTGTTAAAAATTAAACAGGTGCATCGTACGCGAGTATTAGCCGTGGTGCTATATGAGTTGGAAACTGGATCAGAGGTTACAACCTACTATGTGGTCAAGCTCGCACGCGGACTGAAGTCTTTTCTTAATATTAGTTGGAGACAACTGTTAGCCATTATTAATTTGTTTTGTTCTCTTTGTATGGAACGTCAATTGTGGGCGGTCTTAAGTTGAAAAATGTATTACATACACAAACGTAATCTGCACTTCAATCTCTCTGGGGTTATGACTTTATATAGGTTTGATGCGGTCTTAAGTGAAAATGATTACATCACACAGCTGTAATCTGCACTTTCATCCTCTGGGGTTAACTGGTACTTTATAAGGTTTGAATTATCTCTGGATATTCTTTAGCGATTTCGTTTCTTTTCTCCCTAGAATCCAATGGGGGTGGAATTCAAATACGTGATTGTGTGTATAGTTTGAAGATATCTTCGGCAATCTCTAGCGTTTCGTTTCTCTTCTCCCTAGGACCTCCGATTGGGGGTTGGAATTCAAATACGTGATTGTGTATATAGTTTGAGATATCTTCGGAATCTCTAGCGTTTCGTTTTCTCTTCTCCCTAGGAACTCTAATGGGGGTGGAATTCAATACGTGATTTGTGTTTATAGTTTGAAATATCTTCGGAATCTCTAGCGTTTCGTTTCTCTTCTCCCTAGGAACTCCAATGGGGGTGGAATTCAAATACGTGATTGTGTATATAGTTTGAAATATCTTCGGAATCTCTAGCGTTTCGTTTTCTCTTCTCCCTAGGAACTCCGAATGGGGGTGGAACTTCAAATAGTGATTGTGTATATAGTTTGAAATATCTTCGGAATCTCTAGCGTTTCGTTTCTCTTCTCCCTAGGAACTCCAATGGGGTGGAATTCAAATACGTGATTGTGTATATAGTTTGAAAATATCTTCGGAATCTCTAGCGTTTCGTTTTCTCTTCTCCCTAGGAACTCCATGGGGGTGGAATTCAAATACGTGATTGTGTATATCGTTTGAATATCTTCGGATCTCTAGCGTTTCGTTTCTCTTCTCCCTAGGAACTCCAATGGGGTGGTGGAATTCAAATACGTGATTGTGTAATAGTTTGAAATATCTTCTTCGGAATCTCTAGCGTTTCGTTTCTTTCTCCCTAGGAACTCCAATGGGGGTGGAATTCAAATACGTGATTGTGTATATAGTTTGAAATATCTTCGAATCCTAGCGTGTCGTTACTCTTCTCCCTGGAACTCCAATGGGGGTGGAATTCTAAATAAGTGATGGTGTATATAGTTGTATATATCTTCGGGAATCTCTAGCGTTCGTTTTCTTTCTCCTAGGAATCTCAATGGGGTGGAATTCAAATACTTTGAGTGTGTGTTATAGTTGAAATATCTTCGGAATCTCTAGCGTTTCGTTTCACTTCTCCCTAGGAAACTCCAATGGGTGGAATTCAAATAGTGATTGTGGTATAGTTTTGAAATATCTTCGGAATCTCTAGCGTTTTTCGTTTCTCTTCTCCCTTAGGAACTCCCGATGGGGGTGGAATTTCAAATACGTGATTGTGGTTTATAGTTTGAAATATCTTCGGAATCTCTAGGGGCCGTTTTCGTTTCCTCTTCTCCCTAGGAACTACAAATGGGGGTGGAATTCAAATACGTGATTGTGTTATATTGTTTGAAATATCTTCGGAATCTCTTAGCGTTTCGTTTCTCTTCTCCCTAGGAAAACTACAGATGGGGTGCCAATTAATACGTGATTGTGTATATAGTTTTGAAATATCTTCGGAATCTCTAGCGTTTTCGTTTCTCTTATCCCTAGGAAATTCAATGGGGGTTGGAATCCAAATATTTTGATGGTGTCATATAGTTTGAAATATCTTTCGGGAATCTTTAGCGTTTCGTTTCTCTTCTCCCTAGGAAACTCTAATGGGGGTGGATTTAAATACGTGATTGTTATATAGTTTGAAAATATCTCGGAAATCTCTAGCGTTTCGTTTCTCTATCTCCCAGGAACTTCCTATGGGGGGTGGGAATTCAAATACGTGATTGTGTTAATGAGTTTGAAATATCTTCGGAATTCTTCTAGCGTTTCGTTTCTCTTCTCCCAGGGACCTCAATGGGGGGTGGATATTCAAATACGTGATTGGGATATATAGTTTGAAATATATTCGGAATCTTAGCGTTTGTTTTCTCTTCTCCCTAGGAACTATCCGATGGGGTGGAATTCAAAATACGTGATTTTGTGTATTATAGTTTGAAATATCTTCGGAATCTCTAGCGTTTCGTTTCTCCTTCTCCCTAGGAACCTCCAATGGGGGGTGGGAATTCAAATACGTGATTGTGTATATAGTTTTGAAATATCTTACGGAATTCTCTAGCTGTTTCGTTTCTCTTCTCCCTAGGAACTCCAATGGGGGGTGCGGAATTTCAAAATACTTGCAGTGTGGTATAGTTTGACATATCTTCGAATCGCTAGCGTTTCGTTTCTCTTCTCCCTAGGAACTCAATGGGGTGGAATTTCAAATACGTGATTGTGGTATATATAGTTTGAAATTATATCTTCGGAATCTCTAGACGTGTTCGTTTCTCTTCTCCCTAGGAACTCCGATGGGGGTGAATTTCAAATACGTGATTGTGTATATAGTTTGAAATATCTTCGGACATCTCTAGCGTTTCGTTTCTCTTCTCCCTAGGAACTAACCAATGGGGGTGGAATTCAAATACGTGATTGTGTATATAGTTTGAAAATATGTCTTCGGAATCTCTAGCGTTTCGTTTCGACCCTTAGGGCTGAAACACAAAACAGATATGTCTAATCAGCATGGAAGCAACAACCGGCGCCAATTGGCCGTAAGATGAAACGGAATTAATTCGTGTCCAGGACGGCTCTTCTAGGAGTGAAATACACCTAGAGGAGGACTGTCTCGAATTTACAGTTTAGGGCTAGACAGATGTTCCTTTTGTCCACTATAGTTGTTAATCTTTTTTTCCTCGGCGTTTATTTAGAGTTCGATGTTCTATTAGGTTCATTAGACTAAAATGTGTACTGACAACTTTGGTTGATAGAACAAGCCAATGGTTGTGGTTGGACTGGGTGTATACGCTCTAATATCGTATTATGCATGCTATTCAAAAGCCGGCTCGTCAAAGACGAAAATGGTTGACAAGCAATATTGATAGTTCACGATTCTTCTACTGCGAACATCCTCAGGCCAGTATTGAATAAGTGGCAATAGGTGCGTGAGGGGAGCTTCCGATTTTTTTAAAACTTTGCTAAAAAAAAAAAAAAAAAGGCAGGCGCAACCAAATTGGACCCGCTTTGTAGTCGCATTTTGTAGTGTTTGTGTGTGTGATTGTGTTGTGATGTGTGTGTGTGTGTTTAGTGTACAATTATAGATTCATGACCTAAACTGACATACCCCCTCATCCCATTCTACTAATTAATAATTATGAATAATTCCAAATGCAGGAAAATTTGTCATGTAAAGATTCTACTCTCCTCTTCAATCATTATGCAGTGTTCAAATACACATACGTAATGGCTGGCTAATACAACACTTAAGATATTCCCCTCCCCACCAATTTATAATTTCAGATTTATAAAAATTAAATGCGGAGAAGTCATAATTTACAGGATATACTCTACGCTTACATGCAGTGGTTTAAGATATACGTGGTTAAAATAATGGCTGGGCCAATACCACCCTTAAGATACCATTTACATGCATTACCGATTTTAAAATATACAAAGGACAAGGATAGACTATGCAAAACATAGTAAGCGACACATATACTGATAAGTATAATTGCATCAGAAGCAATATAATTAGCATGCGCGAGTTTCATTCTACAGACACACGGCGGGCGGGGGTGGGGGGGGGGGGCGAGTGTGGGGGGGGGGAGGAAAATCCATTCCAAAACACACGTGGTAAAAGCCGTCAACAAGCTAAGCATTCTATGGCAATCAATAACTACAAGCATGTTTCCTGTATACAACATTGTTGTGCAATCAATATCTACCAGCATCTATACAAGACTAGAATCTATAATATACTAAGCAATCAGCCGATTTAAGTAGCAGCAAAAACTAATTTACTTTTGCTTACATATGGAGCAT
>JAQPZY010001404.1:600000-807500 GCA_029931535.1 Margaritifera margaritifera | reverse complement strand
TCTTTTTTTCAAAACCGTACAAACATAAAGATATTATCTCCGTTCCTCATTCAAGGTTTGGAACTGTCTTTCGATTTTAGAGATGCAAACCGTTTGGTCATCATTTTGCCTTTCTACGAAGAAGTGAAGCATTAATATTGTAAAAGGACATGCTTGGCGCAGTGATAATACGCACTTTGCACCTTTGCAGTCCCGGGTTTGATACCTGGGAATGGCACGGTAAAGTGGTTAGCAGTCGCCAGTTCAAAACTGCTGGTTTTCTCTGAAATTTTCGGTTCCTTCCCCTTTGCGTACGTTTCACGTCTTCACCATAGCCTCTGAGATAACGTGATATAATTAGTCAGAACCGATTGTAAAGTCAACAAAAAACAATTATAACAAATGTGATGATTTCCCATCACAAATCCCATGCTGTTATTATTATACTGCCCATCGCAAATACGATACTTTGTATTTTTAGGTTACAGGTTATTGCATTTGTATGGGAAAATATGAACGAGTTTTTCTGAGCTATACTGCACGACGTTAGGAGTGCAGCATAACTCAGAAAAAACGAGTTGATATTTTCCTATACAAATGTAGTAACCTTTTTATTATATACTCATTTTGCTTTTCTACCTAAGACTGGATAATAAAAAGGACACACCACAAGAATCAAAGTAACTGAATTTCTGTTAGATTCCAAAGTAAATACACAACCATAGTTAAACAAATACACTTCAACAGTATTAGGCGCACATGGCACCGCCCAGCGACCTATGAACTTGGTAGCATACCGCGCGCTCTGTCATTCGTTTCGAAAAGAAATCTCATTTTGGTATTCTTAAAATTGAAATTTAGAGTCATATTGTGAATGACTGCGCGTTGGAACAACTTTCCCAGTTGGCCATGAATGGATGGATTTTGTTTTTCTGTCGATCCAACTGAATAGGTCATCGCATTGCCCCTTTATGCAATTCCGCGATTTAGTGTTATGTGTGGTCAAATACCAAAAACAAACTACCAGTGACACTATTGTTGAATAAAGGGTGTCTTCAAACTTCAAATTCCTTCACTTACGAACACACACACATATATATATATATACACACACACACACACACACACACATATATATATATATATATATGTGTGTGTGAGAGAGAGAGAGAGAGAGACTTGTACTCCAAGGGTCATTGGTTCAATACCCGCCCATGGCATCCCGGGTAAGCAGCCCCTCATAGGGGTTTTAGGACAAGTGTCATTAAAATCTAACCAACAAACCAACAACCTCAAGATGAATGATTAGAATGATCACATAAAAGCCTATTTCGTCTTAAATATTAATGAATGTAAAATGCTTGTATTTTTGAGAAAAAGACACACGCAATTAAAAAAAAGGTGAATAAACAAATAAATAAATTTTTCCTATAGATGTCGTATGAAGGGAGAGGACCTGGATATAATTACTGAACGTATCACGGAAAAGCACAATGAATATACATTAAAATGCCTTAAGCTAGTACTGGACGAATCGTCAGGATCAAATTTCATCAATAAAAGTAGTTAAGTGGATGCTTTATTGTTTGGGCCTAACTGGTCTTTTACAGGAAGTTAACATTATGGGCCACTCTGTCCCTTTATGGAAATTAAACATTGAGGGCCAATGTGGTACACTAGGGCACTATGGGAATTTAACACGACTAAAAAAGTGACAAGAAGCAGAGAAACATCCTAATGCCTCAGGCTAGTGTTGGACGAATAATCAGGATCAGATTTTATAAATAAATTAGTTTAGGGACCGGCCATTTATTTGTGTGTGGGGGAGGGGTGGATTAAGGGCTATTATTTTGTTTTTCCATACATACATACATACATACATACATACATACATACATACATACATACATACATACATACATACATACATACATACATACATACATACATACATACATACATACATACATACATACATACATACATACATACTGTTACGGAATTATATCTCTTTTCCTTTTTATAATGATTTAATGTATTAGTTTATGATCTCTGTTCTTAGTCTAAACCGCGGATATCATATGAGTGTACGTACGGTAACTCGATCGTCAAATTGTAGCTTTTGGTCACACGCTGAAGTCAGTATTGTTCTTCATCTGAATTAATATACAGTTCCGTGGAATTATCAGGAACATTTATAATACTTGTGAGATTCCAGACTTACAAGGATTATTTGGATTTACTTAGAACTTATCTATATCAGCACAGTGCAGACTTTTCATTCGGAATACTACATCCGGATTATTTGGATTAACTTCAGGAAGTCAACTTTAAAACACTTTAGGACTTTTTAGGATATTCTATACTGTAAGATATTTTTAATTCTTTCACTTTGATTGTTTGTTGAACTATTTTAATTCTTTTAATATTTTAGGAAATTAATGATTTGCATTTTAATCTTGAAAGCTTGTTTGTGTCTTTTATCTTGTTACATTACCCCTAGAGTCGTAACACATACATACATACATACATACATACATACATACATACATACATACATACATACATACATACATACATACATACATACATACATACATACATACATACATACATACATACATACATACATACATACATACATACATACATACGTACATACATACATACATACATACATACATACATACATACATACATACATACATACATACATACATACATACATACATACATACATACATACATACATACATACATACATACTCCTTTAACCTATGTACAAGCGACTAAAGAAGCGGACATCCAAGACCTACGTGTGTCTAGACTGCCTGTCAAAAAGGGAGCCAATTTATACAGAACAAACATAGATGAGGTAAGACGATTATGGGGCATGCCATGTCAGCTAAGACTGGCCAAAAGAGATTTGACCACAACATTAAATGGGCCCATACTAAAGACAGGCACGCCTCCATCCCGATGGGGAGCTAGCAAGACTCAAGAAGTTTTATTCTTGAAAGGGACTAGAGTTGCCCCAGAGATCGTAGCATGGCAGTATATGATGAGTGTATCGGATGTTTTTGGAGTATGGAATCAGGAACCTAAATATTATTTTATCCCTTAGGCACCTAGAGCGGCAAAACAAGTGCCAGAAATAATGATATATCATGTTAAGCGTTAACCTCTTGCTGATATAACAAACACGTCAATTAGAGGGGGGTTATGCCTATGGGATGGCAGTCGTCATGGCTAGCCTAAAGCGCACTCATCCCACAGACAATGAAGGGGAAGATGAATTAAGCGACGAAGGAATTGCCTTGATTGTGATGAGAGTGAGGACTACATACAACCACTCGACACCAGTGGCAGTCAACATTTACTTACCGCGTCTGGGAATTACGGACCTCAATCGATATGACTGGACAGTAGGCCCTAACTTATACTATATAGATATTCCATCCCACCTCCTTCCATAGATACACCGCGCGAACTTTTCTTTAGCGCCACTAGAGAAGAATTTATGGAGCCTGTAGATGGACCCGAGGGTCCGTACGAAACAGGCCAGCTTAAAAGGACTATAAATTTGGTCAGCTAAGGCCCATAGGCTGGCGGAACGCTCGGTTCGGGAAGGTTTGAGTCAAGGCTTGAGGAAGAATAAATGATACAGCTTAGTCTGTACAGTCGGCTAATTTTTTAATTAGATCGGCGTTGCCCTCGAGACGACCCTGGGCCAAAAGCGACTTTCTTTCGGCATCGCTGATGGCTACCGCAACATTGGCCGTTCTAGCAGCCAACCGTATGTGATTTTTGAGGGCTTTATAATTGTTCATCGCGTCCAAAATGATCGTGAACTTATCCTCTGATGGGGAAGTGTCGCGGAGGGCTCAAGAGACCAAGTATGTGATGGAATTGAGCTTTCCCTCAGTCAGGACCCAAATTTGATCATACTTTTGAGCCTTGACTCGGAGGCGGCGAACAGTAAATTGTCCAGCCAGCGAAAAAGTCGCACACAAGTGACACAATTTCCAAGGGGATAGCGAGAGGGGCAGCCGCCAGAGTAGCGAGCACCTCCACACCCTCAACTCCTACGCTACAGTGCTAGACGCCGCCGCCATACCGTCGACAATGTTTTGACAGCCCGCTTATACGTTTTGCAGAGAAAGCGTCATTGCTCGATCTCCGCCTTGAGGTGGGCCTCGATATCACCGATCTTTTACATTCGGTATTTCTGCGGGTTACCCGAAGTTGTTACATCAGGAAGAGAGGGATACATTATGATACAAATTTATTAGACGTGTTTAAATCGTCTATGTTATTACCTCGATAAGCAGATTGGCATTAGTGTGGACCTCATCAACAACACCCAGGGAGGTCGTCCGGTCCACATAGGTCTTCGTGGCAGCGTCCGACGCTTCCACCGGGTCCCCCACGTCCACGACCCTGAAAGCACTCATGTCCAGGTCATCTTCCATGGGGGCGGTCCCATCTATGTTTAAACAGGAAGCATCTACGAAGGCAATGTACGATTTGGTGGCGGCGTCCTGTGGAGCGATGGGGTCTGCAAGATCCACGACCAGATTCAAGGGATGTTTAGGTTACTAACCATCGTATCACCAGCCTTAGCCACCCAGAGGTCGATCTGCTGATTCAGAGACGGAAGCATATTTTGAAGCAGCCTGGCAGCCACCGTAACATCCTCGCGGTCTTTATCCTGAGCGGCGTCCTTAGCGTCTACATAGGACTTGGTTGTAGCATCTTGAGCGTCCCCGGGGTTGGCCATGTCAATGGCCCGGAACAAACTCATGTCCAGGTTGCCAGTCATAATATCAATAGACTTATCGACCCTCCTGCTGATACGCCGCCGCAGGTCCTGTTCGACTGCATCCAGGGCAGCCTTTGTAACCTCAGGTACTGATACATCATCAGGCTCATGAATTATCTCCCCAAATAAAAAAACTCTACCACCTCCGGCTTATCATCGTGCTGCTCTGGCGTAATAAATGGTTCAAGATCATCTCGCGTGGATGTGAATAATTTCATTTTGATATGGTAGCAATCTTTTCGTCATGATGCATGTGCACCCGAAAGCGGCGCGGTTTTTCCCACCCAGGCCGGTGAGATACTTTACCACTGCGGAGTGGAAGTGCTTATTGAGAAGCTTAGGCATGGTTATAGTATACTAACACCTTTATATTTACGGTAGATCTACATAACTAATACGAAAGTTGCGATTCCACCCGCTTGTAGGGGCTCCTTCAAAGTAACATAGCAAAGAAGGCCCCCTTGAAAAGATTAAAAAAAGTAGTTCCAAATAACACCAAAGGCTGCGGTGTGAAGGAAAACTCTTCGCCATAAGCGCGCTCGACCCAAACATCTAAAGTCCTTATTTTTCTGTTACTGATTGACTTGTTTACTGGAAAGGTGAGCACAGTTAGAACCACGCCGGTGGCACCGAGAATATTGCCTGTGACCGATTTATACATTTCATTAACATGGTTTACAGGAGCTGCATCTGCAGACACAACGGGGCTTCCAAAGTTAAAATTGTATTACCAGCTTCTCCGCATTGACAATCCACCAGACAGAGTTCCACCGGAGAGGGGTAAATAGTTTCTCACCACTCCACTGATATCTTCGGGTAAAACATCCAGGTAGTCAGGTCCAGCCAAAGACATTATGGTTTCTTGTCCTCTATCTCAAGAACAATCGAACAGTTGATAAGATTTACCGTGCTGCTCTGTGCGTCTAAGACGCTTACCTTTAACTCCTGGAGGCCACTGTCGCGAAGTTTACACCAGCGGAGACGAGAGTATTATTCTGTGCCCGTCTCAGTGTATTTTTTTCCCCACCGAGATAATCTCCAAGAGAGTGCTGGGCTACCCATACACCAGATTACCTTCTGTATTGACCTGCTTGCGATGGACGTAAAGGCGCGGGATGTCTAAAAATTCCGGCGGTTGGTAGCCACGTACGTACCATCGTCAAAGTGAGTCTCATTAAAGCCGAACAGATTAGCAAGGCCTACCAAAAATGAAGGTCCCCAGGTGTCATTGGGTATTACAAAGGTTACTCTTCCAGCTGACGGGGAATAGGAGAAGGACATTCCAGAAAGGGCGTCTTTTAATATTTTTCCGAGAATTATTACATTGAAGTACCGTTCAGGAATGTAGTGCGTAACGGTTTGTAATGTAGGGGCCTGCCTTTGGTCATATAAATAAAAGGTGTTATTACCAAGAGAAGCCGACACATTGTACCACCCAGGCGCGAACGTGATTTCCCGCAGGCCTACGCAGGGCAGGGCTGCCACTCAAAAGTATAACGCCATGGCAAAGGACTTTCGAGAGCAGATCTCATGGATGGCCTTATTATTCCGTGAGGATGAAGACTCATTTAGGTACGCGTTAAAAAAAATAGCGCGATCGAAGCTGAGGGCCTCCAAAGGCAAATGAGTTTTTAAAGCGCGAAGGGTGTGGTAAAGTCATACTGCGGACGGATCCACCCATAACGTACCATTTTATCTCAGCAAAATAAATGCTATGTGGAGGCTGCACTTGTTTCATATATTGTGTCATGTTATAATCGGTACCTGCCTGCTCTACCTGGCCCATTAATTACTTAGAGAGGCTCCCAAATCATAAAAACATCATAGCTCAGATAGGTGACATCGATATTGATAAAGTGCTGGGTTTAATCCCCGACTCTGCCCTTTCCCAGCAAGAGCGGGATAATGTTGCTAGGCAGAGGAATAGACTGACTGAAATGGTGGAGCCCGGAACGGCTAGGAATATATTGGCCTAGCCCTCATTTATGGAGACATAGCAAGGATGGATGACAATGACGTTGTGAAGACCTATGCGATCAATCAGGCGAGGCTTGGCGCAAAAATGACCGCCTCTCTTGGCGTGACCCTGGTTAATCTAAACTTGGCGGCTGTTGAGCGCTTTTTTCCTATCGATGACAACGGGCCGATTGCTAATGACCTAAAAGGAGACCCACTCGTTAGGACCTCCTTATCTCAACTCGCTAGTCATATGTATATTAAGTACGGTGCTGTGTTGGTCCCACTCGCAGCGGGTATCATTACTTACCGTCATATTGAATTTGAGAAAGAGACTGGCGTAGGTAATAATGGCAGTTATCAAAGAGGTACCTATTTCGGAACCGACTCCGGTACCGGGAACGGTACCGACTCCAGTCCCAACAGCGGAACCGTCTCAAGTACCGACGACAGAACCGAAAAAGGTTGAGCGAGTGACTTAGAAACAACACACAGGCAGAGACTCCTAAACCGGATAAGCCAGATTATTCCAAGATTTATCTTTTCATCGCTGTAGTTCTGGTAGGGGGCATGTTGTATGTATCTGTTCCAAACCTAAGCCCACAGCAGTCAAATCCGCTCCTTTTGCTGCTCCACCCCCTATCATGCCGGCGGTCGTCCGCCCTGACCCTTTTCGTATGGAGCAGTCATTCATATTAGAGTCAAAATCGAATAAATTAAACAGGGCAACCAAGGATTTGGGTATCCTTCTCTACTACGGGTCAGTGCTTTCTAGACTCGAAACTGGGTACTCTGTTTTGGCTAAATATTTGTTCCGAATGAGGCCTCAATATTTGGGTCGCATAGATTTTTGAGGATGCAGCCAAGGCTGTCATTATTACTGTGTTGAGCTTGTGGACTCAAGACATGCTAATTAAACAGGGCATCGTCCCCGCTAATATCACCACAGCAGCATAAATGGCCGCCGCGATAGGTATGATGGTAGGAGGTGCGATTGTCAAAGCCCTCGCCTTCTCCGGCTCTAACTATGCATTTTTCCTAAGTTACATAACAAAAGCGGCAGATAAGGAGTGGATTCGCCACGATAAGGCCTTTGAGGCGCTACAAGAAGCGCAGGCAGATTACCAACCCCGATGAGCTGAACATTATTCTGAGCGAAAACAATAGGCTGAACCGGCTGAATAAACTTACCAGAGTGTGTGAGTAAGTATGCACAGGCTGTGACTGAGGCTGCTCAAGAGAAGAATGAGGAAACATTAACTCGATTGAGGCGAGATGTAGGACCGGAGCCAAAACTTTCTGACTTTTATTCGCCATCTTCAGAGCAACAAAAATATGAGTATATATTTTTTCTTGGCGGCTTGGTTGTTGTTGGTATCGTCGCCGATGGGTATTTATAAATTAGAGTATAAATGAATTTTAAAAAATGGACAAAGTGATATCCACGATTTACTATGGACCCCGTGGCAACTGGAAGGGTGAGGCGGCCGTTTAAAATCTAGTAGGCGCGGTTTCGATGTCGCAGGATAAAGCAAGGGAGTGCTTACAAAAGCAAGCCATATTACAAATGTATCTTCCGGCTCCAAAATATATTGCCAGGCCTCAGTTTGGTGTATCCGCTCCCAACGAGGTACATCAGGCTGACGACCTCTATCTACCTCACAATAAGGTTGGAAAAGAGACATATAAATACGCCTTGACCATAGTAGATGTTTCGAGTTGCTATAAGCAGGCAGTTCCACTGCATAGCAAAGAATCCTCTGAGGTAGCGAACGCATTAAAGGCGATCTATACGAATGATCCGCTACAGTGGTCTCATTTGATGCAGGTTGATCCTGTTAAGAATTTACGGGTGCATCTGTTGGCTAAACACCGCGTCCGGGTCCGGCGAGTTGAGGCAGGTCTCCAATGGACGCAGGCTATAGTAGAGCGCTTTAACCGCTCGCTGGCAGAAAGATTATTTGAACACCAGTATTCCCAGGAAATGTTATTTTCCGTGAGTGGCATAAAATCTCGCAGTGTCGAATGGGTTAAGCAGCTGCCATGGTCTCTGGATACTTATACTATTCTTGACCGATGATAGATCCCTGGCCAGCCCTTTCTCTACGAACTTTAAAATTAGCCAGACATTGATGGCCCCCCCCCCCCTCACCGAGGGTTCGTGCGAGATCTACAGGTCGTCCCAGACAACACTCAACTACCTCCAAATACCATTTTATCTAATTAGAGGTATATGTGACCTCATTTATATAACAATGTCTATCCAAACAGATATCCCCCCCCCCCCCGAGCAGATAGAAAAGATTCGGTCCCAATGTGGAAAGGTTCCGGCGTGGACACTTCAAACACGCTTCAGTATCGGTGAGAGCCGGGTCTTTAAAATAAAGTCATCCACAGAGAGGACAACATCACGTGAAAAATTTCTTTCTCCTGAGCAAATATAAGAGATTCGGTCTCATCGCTTTATGGACACGGCAAGGGCGGTTGGTCAGACGTTTGGCATTATCGCATCAATATAATTTGGCTAGTACAGGTGGCAACGTTTGCGGGATATTATCCAATGAAGCCGCGAAGAAGGCTACTTCTGCCTGAGCAAATAAATGAAAAATGAATGCATTATGGTAAAACAATCTGTAGATGAAATTGACCAGCAATTTAACATTACCACAAGTCACATTAAATGAATACGATGTTTAAAGGAGATTCCAACATCCAAGGGGTAAAATAATTGATTAGAGGTAACAGTAATCAATTATATGATAATATGTTTGGTCGGATAGATCTTTCCCCCGAGCTGATAGAAGAGATTCGGTCCCTGCGTGAAAAGGTTCCGATATATGTTATTAAAAACTGCTTTGGTATCAGTGATAGCTGCATCTTACAAATATGGTCCCCCACAAGACAGACCGACCTTTCGCCAGAGCAGATTGAAGAGATTCAGTTTCTGCGTGGAAAGGTTGGGGCGTGGACAGTTGCAAAACACTTTAATATTGGTGTCTATCGGGTCAATAAAATGTGGCGACTACAAGAGGAAGTATCCTATGATCATATAAATGGTAGATACAAATATTTTTGACATGCTCTTACAGTCTCTGGTAAGAATAGAAAGTGATTCCAATAAAGATTGTAAATTTATCATATGTGGTGATTGTAATGCCCGAACGTCAACACGCACAGATTGTGTTGTTGACGACAATAGTCGATATATGTATGCATACCTAATGAGTATATTGTTGATGATTATAGTATTAAACCACATGTTTCACAAGATATTGTCCAGCCAGGCTCTAATGAAATACAGTTACTTGACTTTTGCAAGCAAACAGGTTTACGTATAGTGAATGGGCGTGTAGGTAATGATAAGAATATTGAGCAGTATACGTATGTTGGACACGGTGGATGTAGTTTAATAGATTATGTTATTGCTTCTCAGTCTCTTTTCAGTAATGTACTATCGTTTGATGTTAGTGAGCCTAACATTTTGTCAGATCATTGTGTTGTATGCTTTACGTTGGAATTTAATAATGTTAATGATGCCGAAGCAACATTTTTGAAAGAAAAAGAATATAAAAGTATAGAGGGTAAATATGTTTGGCGACCTGAGTTCACGAATGAATAGAAATCAAAATTAAGTGACGATTCTGTAACCGAACAACTAGAAAGTATTAACGAACAATTACTTGATAATGTTAACGCTGAGATTATTGAAAGTTGTTTGTCGGCACTACATGATATTTTTCACAATGTTTGTTTGCCAATCTTCAAAAGATTTAAAACATGTCATGATAGAGTGCCGAAGAAATATGATGAAAAAAAATTCCTTGGTTTAATGATATATGTGAAGAAAAAAGGTTAGTTTTTATGAGTAAATTGAATCATTCTCGAGTTGTAAAAATACCTAAAGCAAGACAAAAAATGACAGGTGCAAGATCAGACTATAAAAAACTACTACGAAAATATAGGCATGAATATGATAAACTTAAAACATTAGAATTTGAAAAAGCAAAATTTAATGATGCAAAGTTATACTGGAAAATGTTAAAAGATGCTGTGAATCCTAACCCTTCAAGTATTACAATGGAAACTTTTGAAAAATATTTTAAAGTTGTAAACAATTCTAATGATCACTTGTTTATACCAGATAAGGATGTTTTGCATTTTAATATAAGATATGTAAAAGGAGAGTTTAACATCATGTTTAATGAACTAAATCAAGATATTTCCCTTCAAGAGGTAGAAAAGGCTTTACATCAAATAAAATTAGGCAGCAGTGCTGGTCAAGATATGATTATCAATGAGTTTCTTTACCATGGTAAAGTTGTACTTGTAAATACATTTTGTAATTTATTTTAATGCTGAATTTAAAAGCGGTCACTTTCCAGAAATGTGGTTCGAAGGTCTAGTTATACCATTGCATAAAAAAGGCAATTTAGATGATGTTAATAATTATGGAGGTATAACGCTTCTTAGTTGGACGGGTAAATTATTCACACGTATACTTAATAAAAGACTTACTGACTGGGCAGTAAACAATCATGTATTTATTGAAGCACAGGCATGATTTAGAAAAATATGAGTACAGTTGACAATATTTTTATTTTACACAGGCTTATCTCACATATCATTAATCAAGGTAAACAAATATTTTGTGCGTTTATTGATTTCACCAAAGCGTTTGATTATATAGTAAGGGATAACGTATGGTATAAATTAATAAAGCTTGGTTTAAGGGGAAATATTTTAGATATAATCAAATCAATGTACAGCAATGTAAAGTCAAGAGTTAAATATGATAATAAGTTAAATGATGAATTCTCTTGTATTCTTGGTGTCCGGCAAGGTGAATGTTTATCACCATTTCTTTTTTAAATATTTGTAAATGATTTAGAGGAAGAGTTTGCCATGCATGGTATTGAAGGTATAGATATTAGCATGTTACATCCTTTTGTTCTTTTATACGCAGATGACATTACCATCTTTTCAGGTTCCCCCGAAGGTCTTCAATCCGGGTTAAATTATTTGAAAGATTATTGTGCTAAGTGGAAACTTGTGGTTAACACCTCAAAAACAAAGGTTATAATTTTTAGAAAAGGTGATACTTTACCTAGAAATATGGAATTCACTTACTGTAATGAAAAACTGGAAATTGTAAATAAGTTTACATATCTCGGACTTGTTATGACGTCTGGTGGTGCTTTTACTGAAGCACAGACAACATTGACAGGGCAAGCCAAAAAAGAGATATTTTTACTTGAAAAATACCTTTTTAAATATACGTCCTTAAAAACAAGCCATGCCATGAATCTTATTGATAGACTGATAAAACCTATCTTAAATTATTGTTACCAAGTTTGGGGATTTATTCCTGCTAAATGCATTGAAAGAGTGCATTCACATTTTTGTAACACTGACATATTTTTACAGTCATTTAAATTAAGGCTATCGGACAATTTTATCCACAATTGGATGGATCGTCTTAAGAACAGTAGTCGAGCATTATTTTATGTAAATATTGCAAATTTCGGATCAAAACTTTACCTTGATAGCATCCATTCTTTACAATATAGAAATGCAATTGCTAAATTTAGAGTATCCTCTCACAGACTCGAAGTTGAAGCTGGTAGATGGGCGAGACCATATAAACCAATTCATGATAGACTTTGTTCTATTTGTAACCTCATTGAAGATGAATATCATTTTGTCCTTGAATGTGTATTGTATAAAGATCTAAGAGCCAAATATATAGAGAAATATTTCAGAAAAAGACCAAATATGTTTAAATTTATAGAACTTATGAATATCCAGAATACCAGAATTTTGAATAATTTGGCCACTTACATTTATAAAGCTTTTAATCATAGAAATACCGTCGTATATGCATAGATCTTGTAAATATTCTGACTGACCACCATTTCAATACGAATTTGAATTACATAACCTCTGCTTTTATCTTCATATTATTACCTTTAATAATGTATATATCTCTTTCTCCCTACGGAGAATATTTGTGAATTAATATGCTTATTTCATTTGCATGGATTTGCATCTGCATGCATATGTAATTATTTTCTTACTATGATTTCGTTGTATATTGTAGACTATAGATGATGATAC
Source organism: Margaritifera margaritifera (assembly GCA_029931535.1). NCBI lineage: Eukaryota > Metazoa > Mollusca > Bivalvia > Unionida > Margaritiferidae > Margaritifera > Margaritifera margaritifera. The sequence goes on along the minus strand of JAQPZY010001404.1, from coordinate 794,629 downwards.
CTTGTTGTTTATTGTACTATCTGCCATTCAATTAAATTCATTGAAAATGTATCCTCACAGTCCGTTTGTGCTATTGGAATGAATAAAGACTCTCTCTCTCTCTCTCTCTCTCTCTGTCTCTCTCTCCTCTCTCTGTCTCTCTGTCTCTCTCTCTCTCTCTCTCTCTCTCTCTCTCTCTCTCTCTCTCTCTCTCTCTCTCAAACGACATGAGCCCTCCACTGTCCTTTCGCGAAGAAAATTCAACATCTTTATGTTATCAGTAGGGGTTGTTGCTAAACAATTTAAGATTAGTACTAATCGGGTTAATGGCATACAGACATCTAGCGGAAATACGATCCCTAGGGGATACGGGGGCCCCTGATGAATATGTGGCTTATACGTACAATACGACCCTGTCCTGCGTTCTACAAATAGTATGGCCCCGCAGGAGGCGCAAGTAGAAGCACCTTAGTAGTTATAGGTGGGTAAATAGGGTCAAGGTGGCACTTGGGGGTCATACGAGAATTTAACATGGAGATGGCATTTGGGGGTCATACGAGAATTTAACATGGAGATGGCACTTGGGGGTCATACGAGAATTGAACATGGAGATGGCACTTGGGGGTCATACGAGAATTGAACATGGAGGGAGGGGTACTTGGGGGCAGTGGGGGTACTTGGGGGTCAGACGTAATGGGAGAGGGATAGAAATAACACATACACCAAACACACAAACATACCTTTTTTGTTTTTTAAAAAAACACACAAACATACTTTTTTTTTTTTTTTTTTATTTTTTTATAAAACACATACACCAAACATACATTTTTAAATTAAAAAAAAACAACACATACACCAAACACAATCTATACAAACACACATCAAACACACACACACACACACACACACACACACACACACACACACACACACAAGGGAATACGGGATTTTTTGGGAGTGGGAAAAGACAAACATAAAAACACACAAACACACACATATATATATATATGGCAAATAAGATTTTGTTCTTTTCTTGAAAAGTGGGTGGCTCTATGGAGGGCCGTTGGGGGTTTTTTTTCAAGTGCACCTAGAGGTGCGGGCACCTCCCTGGTCGGGCCTAACACGCTGCACAGCTCCCACTCCATGTAGCTTTACTACATCGGTGGTGTTTGTTCGAGATGATGGGGAAGGCCGACGGGAATGGGTAGCTTCAGTCTCCCAATCCTCCGTCATCATCCGATGAGGCCTGATGGGCTCTGTCTTCTCCCACTCCTCCTCCTCCTCTCCTCCATCTTCTCCACTTCATGTAGGAGGTGCCATGCCAACTCTAAATGTACTCTGATCTGGCGTATTATTTCTTGTTTGTTCATCTTGATGAATCAACGGGTAGCTCGACTGGGGAAGGCGTTGCTTTATATACTTTAAGTACGGACGTGAAGGAAAACATCCCTCACACCTAAAAAAAAACATCACCCACACTACCCGCGTCTGACGTCATCCTGATGACGTCATTATGTGCTTCGCGGATTCTGCACTCCACCACCCCTACAAAAAAAAACACAGACCCATTACGCGAACCTAAAAGAAAACACTTTTTAAATTTTTTATCAAACACAAACACACACCACACAACCCTTTTTTTTGAGAAAAGTTTTTTTTATTTTTTATAAAACACAAACACACACCACACATACAATTTAAAAAAAAAAAAACAACAGACATCAAACACACATCAGACACATACAAGGGAATGGGATTTTTTTGAGTGGGAAGACAAAGACAAACACAAAAACACACAAACACTCCACATACAAACACACTAAAACATTTTGTTTAGGCAATCTAAGAGTTTTCTTTTCTAGAGATCTGGATGGCCCTGAAAAGGACCGTTGGGGTAAGAAGTTGTGTTTAACTTCTAGTAGCAGTAGACGCAGGGCGGCCACGTTTTGCCACTGGTCTCATGGCTGCAGGACAAGGTCTCTTTCTGGTGAAAGAGAAGGCAAACTCCTCACAATCCATTCTGCAACTGACTTCTCCGTCTGTTGGTTTTAGCTGCTGTAAGAGTTGTTGTTGTTGTAGCTGCTGCTGTTGTTGTCTTTGCTGCACTCTTTGTTTCTCCTCCCATTCCGTTCTGTCCCTGATGATTTCTTCTGGCAAAACTTCTTCCACCAGATCTTGAGTCATTTGCAAAAAGATCATCGTCCTCTTCTCTGGGTTCTTTTCCAGCAAATGATGTGTCATCCGCTGCATGTTCACCATGGCTTCGTTCAGTTTACTAATCTTGGCTGCCATCTTCTTGAGATCAATGCAAACTGAAGTTCCACACGAAGTTGGCCTGATTTTATAGGGTGGAAGTGTCCTTCGTCGCTGCCTTGGTCAGGAGTAAAATCAAATCCCCACAACGCATATCCTCCTGCATAATCCTCGTACGAAATGCCGTGGCTGCTGTTGGTGCTTAACTGTCCTGTGGCTTCAAACAGAGTCAAGTAAGATCGCAAATAATTTCTCTGGGTAAAGTTAGGTTCAAAAGGTCTGGTACACAACGTCTGGCCATCTCGACTGACTTCTATATTGGAGACGTTAAAGTGTTGAAACTCGAACGGATTTTGATCGATGAGGGCTGCATTACTGACGATGACGTTTGGGAAGCTGTCCTTGGAAAACGTGATCTTCGACTTTGGATCGGAGTCCAGCGGCAATGGTAAACGTTTTCACTTCCACTCGTCGCACAGGATACTTGGCATTGGTTCTGCTCAACGTTTGACTGATGTCGTTGGCTACCTCAGGTAACACTTCTACGCGGCGCACGTAAAGTCTGGCTTCTTCGATGATGGTTTTGTACTCGTTGGCATTGGCCATCAAATGGAAGACGGTACTACTGCGATTCAGTCTCAGGCGTACATCCACTCCGTTCAACAAATACTTGTCTTGCAACCACATGTCCAAATGCAAATGGTCCATCAGTTCTAAAGTGCGCCCTTGACTGATTTTCTTTCGTCGGTTGTTAAATCCCACATTGTGAGGATCGTCAGCTTCTGTCACCTCGGTGTCGTTGAAGGCATCCAAGGTGTCAGGTTTCCATACCACGGAAGCATCCAGATGGGTGTTCTTGGCTTCTTTTCCGTACGTCAAGAGATTTTCCAAGTAAGCACGATAAGGGTAAGTATCCTTGCTGCTGCTGACCAGTTTGTTATTCAAGTACAAATCCACTTCGCTGAACAAGGAATGCATGAAATTATTGACGGGAGCGACTCTGGCATCAGCCCCAGGATTGCTGTTGTCCGTTTTGATCACTTTGAGTTTCAGGTACAAGTGGCTGCTATTCAGATCGATGTAATCTTCGGTTTGTCCTTTAATTTCAAATTTGATAGGAGCTGAAGTCGTCAAAGACAATACAGGATGAAATTCGACCCATTGGGATTCTTGCATCGTCATCATGGTGGGGAGCATGGTAAACAGATCCAGTTCTGACTTGGTACATTCGCAAGAATCTCGGTGCATCATTTTCGAGGCTTAGTAATCAAACAGGTCTAATTCTCTGACCGTTCTTCTTTTCTTCTTCTTTTTCGGAACACCGTGTCTTTGATGAGCTCTGAAGGGGTGTCGACGTCGTCTCTTTCTGCCTTGTCCTTGCTGTGGAGTGGAGGAAGAAGTAATGCCAGGGCCAGAAGCGTGAAGTGAATTTATAGGAGTCTCTCGGAGACCCAAAATATCTTTTCCAGTGTGAATCAACACATTTTTTCCTGCTCTCATAAAGTCTTCTTTCGGGTTTTGTTTGTCGATGAGGACGTTTTGAAGAAATTCTTTTCTTTGCGTCAAAGCGGCATATTTTAATTCATGCAATCCTCGAGTCACTATGGGTTTCAAAATGAGGCTACCGTCCGAAAAGCCGATTTTAACATATCTCCTAAACCATGTCCTCGTTGTCGAGCCACTCCTCGGTACACAGGATACAGTTTTTGAGTAAGTTACAATTCGCTGGAGAACCTTTTTCGAAAATGTAGTTTTACCGTCACTTTTCCTTTTTCAATGAATGGAACACTTTGTCGCAAATCTCCTTTTATACTAATGTTGACTCTGTCAAAATACGATTTACTGACTGGAAGATAATGAGGATGTACAAATTCACGGTGAACTTGATACGTGTTTCGACCTTCTTCGTACGAGGGGACGGCAGAATCCACTTTGAAAGGAATGACTCTTAGTAACGGAGCGGCTGTGTTTCCCACCACATTGTACTCCACCACATCGGAGTACACAAACATTACATTCAGTCCAACGTTCAATTCGATAGGGTGGTGAAAAGCCTTTCCGAATCCTAAGTTGCTTTGGACTTTTGTTATTGGGAAACATTTTATTCCCACCCAAAATAGCATACAACCCAGGAGAAAAAGTGATGGCCAATATTTTGTCGTCCGAAAATTGCAAGACGAGACGGCGTGCCACAGGATGGTAGCTGATCTGTATCGATTTCTTGGCTTTTTCTAAGGCTTTGGCAAATTGGGCTTCGAAGATAGCCGCAATCGTGTCCACCAAATGTCGAGCACTAAAATAATACCCCGCAGGAATTCTCATTGTATAGCTCGTCAAGGGAGAATTATTATCTGGTACCTTTTTGGATTCGTGAAAGCTAGGATCAGTTTTGTCCAAGTGTTCTTGCACTTATTCGCTGAGGATATCCACGATGAAAGTGTTTTGACCCTCGTCGATGTTCTTGACTTGCGTAGGATGAATGATTTCTACCAAAAAACTTGTCAATGAGCTTCGTGATCCAATTGGATGGACTGAGGTAATTTGGTCGTGAAACAACATAAGGTGTTGTTGCGAAACACATCCATGGAACTGTCACTGGGTAAAGTTAAATAAAATTGATTATTCATAGTTCCAAGGTGGTTCTGGTCTCCGAGGAGTCACTCGAGTTCAAAGGAGAATGATGTTCAAACGGTTCCAAAAGAGGGTTGCTGTTGTGGTGGTGACTGGAAGAAGGTGGACTGGCGTTGGTTGTACCGTTGTGTTGGTTGCTGTTGTTGTGACTGTCCGTCGTAAATTTCAAGGAGGGACTGGGTAGAAGATAACTGATGCAACTGCTGAGTAAAATGGTCCACAATTGTTTGTCCCATTGTTGCAAACTCAAATTGGCAATGGCTGCTCCGATGACACAATACACCACAAAGATTTGGCAGAAAAAGACGATTTGATTTTTAGGCACACGTTCTCTGCACCACAACACAAAGGTTGTTTTTGTAATTCTTGAAGAGAGGAACTCTGCGAAGGAGTCGAGGTCGTTGCTGTGTTGAACGGCATGTTGGGTTACTTCTTCTTTTTATAGTCGACGACTTGGGAAGCGGCAATCCAAGAATCAAAACTAGGGGGATATCCTTTCCAACGTACTTTGACTTCTTCCACTCGACGTTTGCCCACTTTGCGTGTTCTTTGTTGGAGAATGCTTTCGATGTCGTACAAGTCGTCTTCTTATTTGGTTACTCGTTGTAACTCAGGCAAGTAAAAAGTTCCTTTTAACACTTCACCGTGCATGTCTTCTAATTTATAGACGGGAGGATCACGTCCCCGCACGGGTGTAGTGACACGAAACAATTCGGTAGTCCAGTTGGGTAAATAACGTTTGTCAAAAGTGCGTTTGGTTTTTCCGATGCTAACCCAATCTCCCATCTTCAGCACCAGGGTCTTCTTCTGGGGTCCCCTCTTGGGTGCACCAAACAATTTATCAAACAACCTCACTTCGTTTTCAGGGCTGACCTCTTCGGGGGCACATCCGATGCTACGATGGTACGATTGATTGTACGCTTTGACCAAACGTGGTAACACGTCGATGTACTTGAGAGTGTGTTGATGTGTAAAATATTTCCACATGCGTTCTTTCAAAGTTCTTTGAAAACGTTCCAAGACACCAGCTTTGGTTTCAGGATTTTCGGTGGTAAAAAAATGAATGTGGCTTTGTTTCAATTCTTTTTGAAAAGCTTGGTTTAGAAATTCGGTGCCTTTGTCGGTTTGCCATCGTAAAGGGTGACTACCACTTTGTTTCAACATCAATTTTAAGGCGCGTACCAACTCGGTACTGCTTTTAGAAGTCAAAGGCACGACCCAAGCAAATTTCGAAAACACGTCGATGACACAAAATAAATTTTTGTGACCACGATTGTAGGCTGCCAAATGAGAGACGTCGGCTAAATCTGCTTGCCATTGATGATCGATGCCATCCACTTTGGTTTGACTTCTAGAAAATTTGCGTCGAATGGGTTTGTGTAACGTGTACGTCGATTGTTCTTGTAACCATCGTCATACTTCTGCCAAACATACACTTTTCAATTTGCTTTTGGCAGCCCGATACAATTTCTGAACTCCTCCGTAACCAGCAGCATGGGTAGGATTGTAGTATAGGCTAGCTAAAAGTTTCTCCATGTTTTTTTGTTGCTCCTCAATAAGTCAACCAAGTACCAATGCTCTTTTCTCAGTGTGGTATCTTTTTGGATTGCAATGCTTTACGTGTCCGACGAGCCACTGGTGTAAAGGAGGATGTCTGAACAGGGGTCATCGGTTCTGTTTTGACTTCTGTCTTCACTTCTTCCCTTTTCTCTTATGATGGCAAAGGGGTAGACATCATCTTTTTCATCCAAATCGGTGTGGCTAACTTTCGTATTTTTTTAGGTGGTGGAGTTTGTAACTCTTCTTCTTCTTCTTCTTTCACTGTCATCCCCGTGGCGGTGTCTGTTTTAGTGGTGGTGACTTTAGGTTCGCTTTTCATCAGGGCCTTGAAATCTCTCAGAGTGGGTTTAGCTGTTTCGTCTAAAGCTTTTTGGTGGAAGAGTTGCAGACTTTGTAAGAGTTGACCGTACCGTTGCGATTTTTCTGTTTCTGACAAATTGCTTCGATCCATCAGCGATTGTAATTCTTGTTGTAACTGTGACATCTCGTGGAGATTGGGAGGTAAATGAGGTATCCGTTGTTCGTTCCAACGATTGAATTGCATCCATTGTTTGTAAGGAACTAAAGTCAGTTTTCGTCCTTCCATGATATCCAAAGGTACAAATGTGTCGACTTTCCAGAGAAGGGCGTCCTTTTTATCTTCTTTTTTTCTTCCCCGTCTTTTATCGCATGACTCCTCCTAAAAGAGGTCCAGCAATCGATCCTAACAAAGGAGCCGCTATTTTTAACAACGGTCCTATCAGCATGGGTGGAAATCCTCCTCGTTGCACCAACATTTTTTTCTTTTGCTGGAGAGGTATTTTCTTTTTGACCATTTGGCGAAGAACGTTCCGATGTTTACCTAATTTCTATTTCTGTATCTTGGGCAAAGGTACCGTTCCTTTCAAGACGTTCAAACAATATTCACACACGGTATCGATGATTTCTTTAAGGGCTGTTTGAATGAGTTGTTTTCGCATGGGAGGATTGGATTTGGTTAGGACAGACAAGACATCCCAATGTTTAGCCAGACGAGGTGGAAGTCCTTTTTGGTTTTGCTTTTCCTCTTTTGGTGGTGATGGTGTGCACGTTTGGGGGTCATCTTTGGTGTCAGGAGCAAAAATAGAACTGAGGTCTCTGGCAGGTCACACTTCTATTTTATACTGGAACACGTCTCCACTCATTGTCCGCACGAGGTACCATCTTCATGATAGGCGTCACTCGACGTTGAGATGTTTTCAAGGGACTAAATCGTCTCAATTCTTCTTTGGATAAATCCACTAAACTTTGTAACACGCCGGTTCTCTCTTGGACTTTGGTTTTAGGGAAGGGTACTTTTTTAGCGGCTGCCGCCGTGGCCAGATCAGACGAAGTCGATGGTCCCGAAGTGGTGACTTTCGAAATGGGTTTCCATTTTTGCATCAAATTAGGAAACACGGATCTTAATTCCGGTTTGGCAGGCATCATGACGAAGGGGGGGGGGGGGTGTGAAGACGCAGAAGATGTGGACGGAGGAGAAGGAGACACCGTCACTGCCTCTCGTGGTTTTCGGGTGTACGTTTGCGTCCTAGCAGCAGTACCTCTCTTGCGGAAACGCATGCAGCAAAAATGGTGAGGTACAACAATAAGGCTACCACTAAAAGAATCAAAGTTATGTATAAATCAGTCAATGTACAGCAACCACAGACTGGATGAATAGGTGTCCGACGAATGGAGTGCACATGTATTGGTGGTATTCTGGTCTCTATGGTGGTGGAAAAATGAAATGTTTCTGACGGAAAGGGGTGTGTTCCTCAGGTGTTTCTATTTGGACGACGGTGTAGTCTTCTTCTTGAGGTGTGAGTGTCATGGTGAACTTGGGTTCCAAATTCACTTTTGGTCTTGAAAAATTAGTGACGCGCCAGGTCCTTGGCAAAGTGTGCCACTTCTTGTAGCCAAGCATCGAAACCAATACTTTTCCAGTCACGTACATCTTTCCAATCGTAAAGTTGTTGGTGTAACCAACTAGCGATGCACACTTCTTGAAATGTATGAAGGGTAGATAAAGTTTGAATAATGTCTTCTTCACACGGAGGTACACAACTCGTGTTCATCACGAGTCTCAACACTTTGAGTACAATTTGTCTTTCGTGTGCCGATAAAGCGTGAATGGTCATGTTTGTGGTGGTATGTACCGTTCATCACAATAATCCACAACCAACACTGTTCCTCCAAAATAGTCCACAACGAATGTCCTGGAAAACGAAATCCAAGAAAAGTAGTCATTAACGCACACACGGCATAGCGTCCAAAATTCAATGGAAACAGTTCCTGTATCAGTTGTTTATAATCCTCTAAGGTCTGAACACGATCGTTGACTTCCTTCCACGGAATACGTTTCACAAGTGAAGACCACGGCCCTGGCATGGTTGGCTAATATATCCAGGTTCCCAAGGTTGGTATCTTTTGTGATAGTCTACTCCAAGGTATCTGTGATAGTCTCTTTACAAATCGAGGAATGACTTTGAGTTTGCGTTTCACTTGTATCTTGACCAACTCTCTGTAAATGCGTTCTCGCAGCTCCAAAGGCAAACCACGAATGTGCTCTTGTAAAGTATCCGACGTGGAAAGTGGGTCTCTTTTGTCTACTTCACAACACCTGTGATAGTTTCTCCCCAGAATCAGTCTTCTTATACTGTGGAAGTCGCGATAGTTTGAAAATCGAGGAATGAATTTGAGTTTACGTTTCACTTGTATCATGACGAATTCTCTTTAAATACGTTCTCGCAGCTCCAAAGGCAAACCACGAATGTGTTCTTCTAAAGTATCCGACATGGGTTACTGCTTAGGATCGACAAAAGGTAGGTACTGACAGTGCGGAGACCATCTGGCATGTTCCAAGTAAGCGGAGTCTTTAGGCTCCCAATATTGAAGTCTCACACCGCAACTGAAACACTGGACTTTGTCGCCTTCTCCCAAGTAGATAAATCCGGATCTGGCTAATGCTTTGGGAGTAGGTCCTTGCAGATATTTAGGCCACTTATCTTTGAACGTCTGGAGTCGACTTTCAAAGTCGGAATAGCCAGGCAAAGTCACACTCAGCGTGAATTCTTTGCCCATGTAGGGATGGCATCCGCAGGTAGGGACACGTTTAGCATCCCCAATAAAGAAGAAAGGGCGTCCTGCATCGGTAGTGGGGCGGTAATGCACACGCACGGCATCGCTTTCCATGGTCCCAGAGGAGGAGCGACAAGGTCGTGCTGCATCGCTGATGTCAAAGCGTACGGCATCCGTCTTGGAGTAAACAGTAGGTTCCTCGCTGTCACGGAATTGTGTATGCTTTATATCAACGTATATGTGTGATCGAAAATGTACTCGGGTTTCGTTGCCGCGTACAGCGTTACCCGAGGGTGGTTTCTTTTTTCAGCTCTAGTCATTTCGAAATACTGAGCGCGATTCAACCCATGCTGCATGTGCAAATTGTCTGCAGTGAAAACCCAAGTACCTAGCTGCGCATATTCATCACAGGTAGACTACTTATAGAGCAAATGCTCTATATACAAATTACAATACGACGAGTCTTGTCAGGAAGCTTACCACTTTACGAGAAGAATCTTCAGCTGTAGAGGTATGTTAAAATTTAAGATTGCATTCTTTATCACTATTCGTTTTATATAAACAGTATTGTTTCTACAGAGAGTCAATACCTAGGTCATACAACGCCATGATATTAGAAATACTAAAGTCTGGTTCAAGTTAGCTATTTGTTGTAACTGAACAGACGGATTTTATTTAATTATAAGCAGCATGCATTGAATGATTAATATAATGTGTAACGAGATGTAATTCATGTGCGCGCAGGCGCAACATATATCAATGATAAAGTACTTAACCGTGCCATATGTAGTACACGGTTCAGTTGTTATAGTTATAGCTGCCTTTTGTGTATGGTTTGGTGATGTGGAGTCACAGAACTGTGGGGTTTCTTGTGATGTGTACGCTGTGTCTGGTGACGTTGACTCGGAAGAGAGTAATGGTGTTCTCGATGTGAGGGACCAAGGCTTCGCGACCATCGGGTCTGTGTTGAATGTGAAGGCTCTCGAGGGATCCTTCAATAGACTGGGAGTGGTGGGCCATGCGTGGTGGCTCCTTGACCATTGACTAGAGTGGGTGGAACCGGAAATACATCTTGGTCGTCAACTGGACGCCACGATAGTTATATATATTAATTGTTCCATGTTATTGTAATTTTCACTATTGCTATCTGAGCAAAATTGCATGCATTTACATTTTTAATATCGCTATATGAGTGATGTATTCATAAAATCGTGCATCCATTGTTCAATATCGCTATATGAGTGCTCAATTCATAAATACGTGCATCCATATGTCAAATATCACTTACTGAGTGATATGTTGACGAGTGTATAATTCATGCGTCCATCTTGTGGATAAATTGTTATGAGGCATTATTTGTAGATCATATAATTCTATTTGTTGATTAGTGATAGGACGTTATTCACGTTTGTTTCAATTCCATTCGTTAATTCACCTTTGATTTTTATCGTTGAGTTACTTGTTGTTGATAGTTCCATGTTAGGGACTATATACTTTTCCTTATCTTTTTGTTATAATGGTGTCAGATTCGTTCATTTTTAAATTGCGTTTATAAATAAAAATCTTATTAACGCAACTGCTTTCGGTGTCTTCACTAATCCAATCCCAACCCGGCTTCATCCTGTTACACTCGCTCGGTGGCTGTATCGAGTTCGTCAGCATCGGTGGCTGTGTACTGATCTCTGCATTGAAGTTCACCGTGAGTTCCTCACTCGGTGGGTGGGTGACATGAGTATTCATCATCTTCTTTTTTCTTCTTCTTGCTCGGTCAACGTTGGGAGTCCTAATGAATGGTTAGGCTTGGAACTGGCTCCTTTTTTATACTGAAGATCGGCGTGTCCGTACGGCAAAGTGGTGTGGTCTGGAAGTCTCACTCGTTTCTGGTACACAATTTGGTAAACTTTTCCTACAGGACGACTGACGATTTGGTGATTGGGTAGCCGTACGATCTTGTGAGGTTCTAACGTTTTCACTCGAAAGTCTTCAGCTTGTCCAGACAGCAAAGCATTTTTCAAAACCTCAAAGTTCACCACTTGGTAGGTTCGATAGTTCAGGGCTAATCCTTTGACTTTGCATTTGGTGTGAAGTTGGCCTTATCGGTCTCGGTATCGGTACCCGTAATTTTTAGAGCCACCGCTGGCAAAACTCAGGATCGTCTCTTACGGTTGCTCGTCCGTCCAGGCTCCTAAGCGATCTCCTTGGATGGTAGGGTGTGGGGCACCAGGACAATGAATGTACATGCAACTGTCGGTGTCAAAGTACAGGAGACGATCTCCAAACACTTATAAAGCTTCGTCGTACAATTTCAAGCGATCATGGGCTGTCACGTAGGCTGCAATGACCACGTTGCTAAAGTCGTCGGGCGTAAAACTTGCATTCTTCTTCGTAATTGACTAAGATCAAATCTTCACGGACGATTTCTACGCGTTTGACTAGTTTACTTTTGTTGTCCACCAGTTTAAAGTAGCCACTGGGATCTGTCAAGCATTCCGTCTTGGGCAAAATCGTACGTTGTGCCATTTTTCCCCACAAGCAATTCAACATGATTTTGGCAAACGATCTTCTTCCTTCGTTCTTTTCTACGTCTTCCAAAGTGATCCCTTCGACGGCACGGTACTGTTCTTTAAATTGGACTTGGTCTTCGGGAGTCTGACACCACGAGGGATAGCCACTGGCTTCTTGTTTGAGTTTAAGAAATTGGTTGACGTACCCTGAGAAAATGCCTGGATGGGAAGCGTCGTCCTTTTGGTATTGTGCTGTGGTAGGAAAGTGCCAGATCTCGTACACTTTCAACAAGCGGTATCCTCGATCCAGAGCCCGAAACAATTCGGCGCTGACCCACGTTCCTGTCAAAGAGCGTTCTTCCTCCGTGTGGTGACAGCGGTGATCTTGGTCACATGTTTAAGCACACGTAGGACATAAAGGAAACAAAAGTTTTCCTTGGCAATGATGAGGTAAGATAGGATGGTATAAGTTTGTCGGGGATAAGACTTTGCATTTGATCAATCCTTCGTATTGACGAATGTGTTCCACGTCGATGTGTTCTGTCAAGATTTCAGGGTGTCCGGTAGGAAATCGTTTGTATTTGCACACCCAAGGATACAGCGAACACGCGTCGATGTATTTGATTTCTTCTCCTCTTGATTCGTCTACGTCGTACAGCAAGTGCGTGGCATTGGTTCGTCCTCCAAGCAAACTGTGGCGTGAATCCAAAGGCTCGATGTCGACCACGTCGTAACTTTCGGCCATACTCCTAAATTCAGGATCGGTTTTAAAACGTCGATCGTACTCGTGCTCCCATATTTCTACCACTTGGTATTCTTGACTTTCTAACTTTTGCCGGCGTTGGTAAGTGCGTTCGTACAAGTCTTCCATGTGACTCCCGTGAGAGGATTTTTCATGTCTCGTTGAAGAAAACAGGTAGGGCATCCGTGAAACAAACAGCCCTGAAATTCGCACACCCTCTGAGGGTTTTCTAGGTCCCAACCATCCACTGAAAGACTGCCTATTTTCTTTTTTCCTCCTCCGTTTCTGGCATGTTGTATCCATTTGTCTTCCTTTTGGCTCAAGTAATGGAGCCAACCCAAGGCTTTGGCCGAGTATTGACGACTGGCGAAGAGAGACGTGTTCGGGGGGTTTGATGGCTAGTTCGTTCTCGGGCATGAAGTTTTTGGTGCACACTAAGGCACAGGCTTTGGGTAGGGTGCACGCTTCCTTCCAAGGATCGACTTCTCCGTGATCTAGAAATAATTGTCGAAACTTTCCACAGCAACGGCGTAAAATGTCCACATCGGATCGGCAACACTTCAGCATTGCATCTTGAAAGTCAAACGGTTCTGACTTGTGAGCGTGGTACCAAGCGTGAAAGGTTTCTCGGTGTTCGGTGTGCATTCCGTCGGGGTCGTAATAGTCAACGTCAGGCAAATGCGGTAGAACGACGTGTTGATTGGCTTCCGTATTGAAGAAGTGAGGAAAATATCCTTTGGCCATTTCTGTGATACCAAATGTTTTAGGCATTCGACTCAAAGGCATGGCCAAATAACTCATGGAATCTTTGAATTGCACTTGTCCCACTTTCATGTAGATGAGTTTGGCTCCGTTCATGGTGACCGTGGGGCATTCGGTACCTTGTTGTGAATAATATTTTAGAAGAAACTGTCCATCGTATCCCGAGAAATTGTGAGCCATGACGGTCGCATAGCGATGACAGTCCCCGTAACGTTGAATGTCCTCTTCGCTCCAGGTGTCGTCGGTAGGGTCTAAAATCCATTCAGCAAACTCGGACAAAGTGTTGGGACCGCGAAAGATTTGTTCACGTCCTCCTGGAATCCTACTACAATGAGGACAGTGAACGTGGATAGGTTCTTGGATGCACTTCTCACAAGCCCGATGAGCGACGCAGAAATTGGGGATGTGAATGCCTGTTTCTTGCATGCATTCAAAATCAAAAACGATGAAATCCACTTGGTTCTTGTTCTGATCAGCCTTTAATTCATTCTTCAGTGTATTGTCGTACTTTTGCATGAAACATTGATGATCATAATTCACCATCTGTTTGCAAAAGCGGCATCTTTTCTTGCCGGCACAAACGTGTGCCTTGGGGTCGTTGGTTCGAATCAGTTGTCCACACGTGGAGCACAATTTCAATAAGTCGCAAGCGCTTTTCTGCTGGTGACCTTGTGTCCTGAGATGTTGTTCGTAACAAGAGGGACTGACAAAGGTTCGTCGACACGTCGCACAATGCACGTGTTTTTCAGGAAGGCATGGCTTGGCATCTAAACAGCCCCGACATCGCTCTCTGCAATGAATGTGTCGCTCCCGATTATTAAATCCTTTGTCACATTTCTCGCAGTAGTAAGAGTGTCCCAGAAATCATGTGATACTGGTGATGGCATCGAAATGTTCTTGGTGGTAATAGACGTGAATGTATTTTCCCTCCGGGAAATCGGATCCTCGAAACAGCAGAGCTCCGCGAACTTCTTGAGGGTGTACTTTCAAGGTGTATCTAGGAGCCAAGACGTCTTGAAGTTGTTGCATTTGAGAAATGCCACACACGATCTCTTTGGATATGCCTGCTTGTTGTAACAGGAGTTCTGCTTCTTTTCGTTGTTTGGCTCTGTCCGATTGTCGAATGCTCTCCCAGGCTCTTTTCCATTCTGAGGTCTCGTTTTTGTCGGCATACGTTCGACTCACCACGATGGCGCGGGCCAAGCACATCTGGTCTTGAGAATTGTCAATTTGGACGACACTGTGTTTGGTACTGCGAAGGTCGTCCACCAGTAACACTTTCCTGCTTCGTCTGCTGCCTCGAGGAGGGGACACGTGAGTCATGTGAAGTGTAGCCTTTCCATTCGTGATGGTAAACTCTTCGCTGGATTGTTGAACCTGTTCGATTTTGGTCATGACTTTGGCTGGTGTTAATTCTGCCGGGGTGCTAAACTCGATCCAGACAGGCGACTTCAAACTGTCGTGATGGATGGATAGTCTCAATCGATCGTCCTCTTTGGCTCCGCATCGTCGTTTCAAGTTCTGTAACACAGAACCCCACAAATCGGTAATGAACCCAGCAGCTTTCTCGTGAGGTTCTTCAGACTTGAAGTCTTTAAAGTGGACGGTGTGAGTGTAAGCCTAGTTCAAAATTTTCTAGAGGTTGTTTTTTGCGTCTCTCTAATACGATAGTTATTTTCGGGAGCCACGGTAGGACTTTCTTGGTGAGGGGTGTTTTCTTTGGGTTTGGTAGAAGGTTTGGTTTCAGGCTCACTCATCTCCTCTTCGAAATCGCTAGCATGGACTTGAGCTAGCATTTCAGCAAGTGGTGTTTCAGGCGGCACGGAAAGTCTCCGTCGCCGTGGTCTCTTCGTTTCTTCTTCTGTTTTCTCATGGATTGAGCGTGATGTTTTCATCTTGATGTCTTACTTGAATCTGATTGAGTTTCACACAGGCTCTCTCCCTATATATAGAGAGACCTTCCTACCCTCAGAATCACTATTCGTTATTCCACTGTCAAACAGTGAAGATGGAAGAGTCAAGAAGACAGATTGCCTTTCTGGTCAGAGATTTGCAGACAGTCCTTCGAAAGTATACCAGTAAGACTAAGGACTACTCCTCTTCTGGAGATAAAAAATAAAAAAAAATAAAAGTCAAGATACTTGCTATATCTGCCAAGAGAAAGGACATTGGGCTCCAGAATGTCCACAACGTCAACACCAAGGAAAAGAAAAAAGAGACCTGTTATCATTGTCAAGAAAAAGGACATTGGTCTTCCGAGTGTCCTAAGAAACAAGAGAACCCACCAGAGAGGGAGGAAGCCGAGGGATCTTCAACCCCAGAAGAAGAAGAAGAACTCATCCCCGTCGTCAAGAAAGGCAAGAAAGCTAGACGACTGGAAGACAGTGAGGAAGAAAAAGAACCCTTGATCCCTGTGAAGAAATTCAAGAACAAGAGAGACAGACAGTGAACGATGAACTTTGAGTGTGGTGTTATGTTCATTGTGATTTTTAAAAAGAGAATATACCAGAATGGAAAAAAGTAAGTGTGTTTGTTGTTTTTTAGAGTATGGACGCACGCACGCACTCACACACAAGCCAAGGAATGGGGTTTTAAAGTTTTACTTGATTTTTTGGCAAATTGGATTATTTCTTTTCGAAGAAATGTAGGTGGCCCTGAAAAGGACCGTTTGGGTGTTTGTTTCTTAAACAAACGTATGGACTGGACATGATCAGCTTCAACTGTCTCAATCCCTTTCTACGACCAAGTCATATTCCTCCTCCTGCTGCTGCTTTGGTGGTAGTAGTAGTAGTGAATGGTGATGTTGGTGGTGGTAGCATCTCAGTAGTAGTAGTAGTGATAGGTTTAGAATGTTTCGCCTGTGAGGGTCTCTTTCTCTTAGGCTGTGTTAAAGAAATCTGATACACGTTTCTCAGATTTTTTAACTCCGCTAAAATGTCTTGTAACACACTCACCGTTTGTTTTCCTCACTCCCTTCCTTCTGTTCTTCACACTTCTCCTCTTCTAACTTTCTTATTTCTTCTTCTTGCTTTCTTCTTTCCTCTTCTTGCTGAAGAAAAACTTCTTCCTCTTCTCTCTGACGCTGTAAAAAAAAAATCCAATTCTTCTTGTTGCCTCTTTTTAAAATCGTCCATGACAGGCAACGATGGTGTTGGTACAGCAGTCGTTGTTTCAGGCAAAAATTCTTGAGGAGGACAGAAAATCCGCAAAATCTAAATTAAACTCTTCCGGTTAAAAGTTTACCACGGCATTCGCTGCTGTCGTCATACTCTCACTCCGAACATAAGAACTTTCCGTCGTCACAGGCTCACCCAAATACATGCTCTTCGTAGTCTCCGTCATACTTATGCCGCTCAAGGTAAAACTCTATGAACGCTGTGATACCTTTATATTCAAGATGACGTCACACCCCGCTCTCTTCCGATTGGAAGAAAAACCTACCCGGCTGTAACGCGCCTTTGGATTGGTAGTTCATTTCGATCCGTTTCAATCCACTCTTAGGCTATATATACCATCGGCTGTGTCACAGAGTTTCACCAGTTCTCAAGACTAGAAGATGTATACCTCAGGTTCTCAAGACTAGAAGACGTATACCTCAGTGGAATCATCGAATCTCGTATCGGGAATGCTCTTCAATCCAGACTTCCCGATGTACGTTAAAGCCTCATGGGCCATTACCAAGATCACCCCTACAACGATATGGAAAAGAAGAATCTATATCGAAAGACAAGGCTGCCTGAAGCGAGTCCTTCTCTACGGACCTGAAGTCCGTCGAAGCTTAAGAAGAAGAAGGCTCTCCATGAGATGCCACCTGTGTTAACTTGGTTGACACCAACCCAACGGCCCTTTTCAGGGCCACCCCATTTATCAAGAAAAGATTATTTTTTCATTATTGCCTTTCCACAAAAATTGGTGTGTGTGTTAGGTGTATGTGTTACTTCTATCCCTCTCCCATTACTTCTGACCCCCAAGTACCCCCACTGCCCCCCAAGTACCCCTCCCTCCATGATCAATTCTCGTATGAACCCCAAGTGCCATCTCCATGTTCAATTCTCGTATGACCCCCAAGTGCCATCTCCATGTTCAATTCACGTATGACCCCTAAGTGCCACCTTGACCCTATTTACCCACCTATATCTACTCACATTCCTTCAACGATGGTACAGCGCCTACTACGGATCTGTCACTACTCGTTATTCTGGAACCTCATCCATAGATGCTTAGGTCTCAATTAAGCAATCTATAAACTCGTTAAACTCTTTGTCGGCCTCCAACTTTGTTTGGACGTGGCCATATACACGGGTCGCGATCTCATCTCCAGCGATACATTTGTTCGTGTTCAGCGGGGAGAGGCTCGTCTTTGTCAGGCTATATACCCCCATCTGGTGTTTTTGCTACGTATGGATGCGTTGGTGTGACGAAACTCCCTACTCTGCGTAAGGCTCTCGAGGTATAGCTTATGCCGTAGGTTAGCCTTAACCGTCGATCTCACTACGCCTTAGCCCTTTAGGACACTACACTGTCTGGTGAGTAAGCGATAAGCAAAGGCCAATGACCCCATGTGCCCAGACTACGACCCCTCGAAGCTTAACGCATGGACGATCTATCTTGGCGCCAATATCCTTTATGGGGGGCCATGATGCAGTGCCAACCCGGGGGCGGTCACCGCTGAGTCGACCCCGGAAAGACTGATTTAAGTAAGATAGCCCCTGAGGCTCCTAAGGGGTATCTTCTCGAGGTGGACTTGGACTATCCGGAAGAGCTGCACAATGCTCACAGCGACTACATTCTAGCCCCTGAGTTTATGATTATTCCGAAAGAATGGCCTTCTACTAGAAGCCGGGAGGTCATTACACCGGATGTACGAAACTGGTACCTAATATGAGAGAGCACAAGCTGTGTAGCCTATTCTGTGAAGTTATTCCACAATGTGGATAAATGCTACGATACTTAACGTGCGTGCAAGTCATGCCCAAATAAATGGAGTAATTAACGATGTTTATCACGTTTCGCATGATACTGCTTGTACTGTCTCATATTACATGATGCCTTGTACTGTCTCATATTACATGATGCTCAACAAATTTTTGGAACTCATGATTTCGTCACAATACAAAGTAACTTTTGAAGATCTGACGAATCTAATCATACCTGTGGGTTAGCACTAGTAACCAAGGACTATCTAATCAGTAGCAGTTTTTTCCTTAATTTTTTTTTACCATACTACATGTGTGTGGAAAAAAGCCTTCGCCATTATTTGTTGGCAAACCCCCACTTGCCCTCTCAAGTCCGTCAATCCCTAAAGGAAGCCATTGTTTTCGGGGTGGTGGTGGTGGTGGGATAGACATGATTCATCATCCCTTCTTACCTTGATTTTGGAGACCTGTAAGTAATTATTAGTATTAGTGTTAGTACTAGTAGAAATGTGTAAGGATTGTCGTTAAATTCTTTTATGTACATTCTGCTCTTTTTTTTCTCTTCGCTTAAACATTTCGTACATAAACTCTCCTACATTGTGAAACATGTATTCTGGGTAATCAATTATAAAAGTAGATCTTTTAAATTTATTTTAAGTTATAAATTTTTTGCAAATGTTTTTTATTTGTTTGTATATTATTAGTCACTGTTAATTCATACTGAGGGCAATATTATAAAAAAGCGAACTTCGCCCTCAATTTCTAATTTGCGAAATTTACAGATTCTGACTTCTTTCTGTCGTTTTATACTTCGTTTCAATTTTTAACCTTTGAGTACGTATTCTTAGAGCTCGTCATTCTTACATGCTTTAGAGCTCGTCATTCTTATATGTTTTAGAACTCGTCATTCTTATATGTTTTAGAGCTCGTCGTTCTCGCATGCTTCTTTAGAGCTCGTCATTCTTATATGTTTTAAAGCTCGACATTCTTACATGCTTCTTTAGAGCTCGTCATTCTTGCATGCTTCTTTAGAGCTCGTTATTCTTATATGTTTTAGAGCTCGTCATTCTTATATGTTTTAGTGCTCGTCATTCTTACATGCTTTAGAGCTCGTCATTCTTATATCTTGTAGAGCTCGTCATTCTCGCATGCTTCTTTAGAGCTCGTTATTCTTATATGTTTTAGAGCTCGTCATTCTTACATGCTTTATGGCTCGTCATTCTTATATCCTTTAGAGCTCGTCATTCTTACATGTTTTAGAGTTCGTCATTCTTATATGTTTTAGAGCTCGTCATTCTCGCATGCTTCTTTAGAGCTCGTCATTCTTACATTCTTTAGAGCTCGTCATTCTTATATGTTTTAGAGCTCGTCATTCTTACATGCTTTTTTAGAGCTCGTCATTCTTATATGTTTTAGAGCTCGTCGTTCTTAAATGTTTTAGAGTTCGTCATTCTTATTTTTTTAGAGCTCGTCATTCTTATATGTTTTAGAGCTCGTCATTCTTATATGTTTTAGAGCTCGTCATTCTTACATGCTTTAGAGCTCGTCATTCTTACATGCTTTAGAGCTCGTCATTCTTACATGTTTTAGAGCTCGTCATTCTTATATGTTTTAGAGCTCCTCATTCTTGCATGCTTCTTTAGAGCTCGTCATTCTTATATGTTTTAGAGCTCGTCATTCTTATATGTTTTAGAGCTCGTCATTCTTACATGCTTTAGAGCTCGTCATTCTTGTTTTAGAGCTCCTCATTCGTACATGCTTTAGAGCTCGTCATTCTTACATGCTTTAGAGCTCGTCATTCTTGTTTTAGAGCTCCTCATTCTCGCATGCTTCTTTAGAGCTCTATATTCTTATGTTTTAGAGCTCGTCATTCTTATATGTTTTAGAGCTCCTCATTCGTACATGCTTTAGAGCTCGTTATTCTTACATGCTTTATAACTCGTTATTTTCTGTTGCTTTAGACCTCGTCACTCTTAAATGCTTTAGAGCTGATCTGAAGTTTGAATTCTTTATAACCCTTAGGTAAGATGCTGTGGAGTATGGTCTTTGAATCCACTTGTAAAATTCATGTGTTTCATTACAATGTCGTGTATGTTTTCTAATATTGTTCATACCTTGTTTCCAGAATTGTTCTGATTATATTGCCTTATGTTTAGATAGCTCCTATTCTCTTTGGAATTTGTCTATTAATTGATCTAGGTAGGTATGCCATAAGTCCTTGTCATTATAATCCATAATGTCACTAGACTTACTGCATTCTTTAGTATATACTACATTAGGAAATATATTGTAAGTTGAGGGTTGCAGACAATGTTTCTTATTTACTTTAAGGTTGTGTAAAAATTTTCAAAGAGTTCTGATTCAGTTAGTTCAAGGTATGTATCTGTATCATGCTTATTTATTTTACCAGTTAGTTTCATTCCACAAATATAAGATGATAGGTTTGATAAGTGCATCAAAAGTTTTTGTTATATACATTTGGGTTAGGAGGGCAGCCTGTACAATGTTGAATAGTTGAATAGTACTATTGCTTGTATTGGTCTACTGTTGTCATTTGGAGCTTTCCATTTGAACTTAATATACATCCATGGTATTTATATTGATAAGTCTGTTTGTATCCATTTTTACTAATATAAAACTCTATTTTTTCTTTCTTTCTGTTTTCTCTTTCTTTTTTCTCTTTTCTTTTTAGGGGGGGGGGGGGGCAGAGGTCCATTATCATTATATCGTGCTTTTCTTCGTTATTTCTAAGTGTCATTATTTTTACAAATCCATCAAGTTGATTTAACATATGTTGCATGCCTTCTTTAGTTTCTGATACCAAAAGTATATCATCGGCCCATATTAGGTGTATACATTTTATACTTTCAATTAATATAGGGTCACTTATTTTCTGTGAAATGTAGGTCTTTAAAAAAGATGTTAAAAAGTTTTGAAATAAGACTGTCTCCTTGTTTGACATCAAGGATAGTTAAAAATGGATCTGCAAAACCATTTTTAACAAATAAACAAAAAAATCAGTTCATTGGGTATATATCTGTAGATAGCTTTTATTACATAGAAAACTTTTTCTCCAATACCTAGTTGTAAGTATTTTAGTAGTAAGCCCTCTCGCCATATTGTATAAAATGGCCGGTGGCAGTCTGAATCCGAAATATATTTTTATTTAGGACTGGCAGATATCAACTTGTAATTGTTTGAATTATGAAAAGTCTATCTGAGGTCCTTCTTCAAGGTATAAACCCTTCTTGATTATATTGTATAATGCTATTATCTTCCAAGTATTGAACTGGTCTATTATTAGGGATGCTGGTAAATAGTTGGCCTTTATACTTGTTTGGGTCCCATTTTGGACCTTTCTAATTATACAGAAAAGCATTTCCAATAGTCTATATCTCTGAGAACTTTGTGCTTTGTATAACAATATAAAAAGGTGAGTCTATAAGGACTTGTTCCTCAAATTTCGACATCTCCTTTGTTATCTTATCTAGTGAGCAAGCTTTGTTACTTGTAAGTGATTTAATCATCGTTTTGATTTCTTCTTTGTTAATAGTCTTATCCAGGTATACCGTGTGTTGAGTTTTGTCGCTAGTTACGTTCATCAAGTAGGCTAGTGGATTCCGATTTGTCAAACGTACATACATCCATAAACCCAATCTTTTTGGAGTGCTTGTGTAAGTTTTCGATTACATTTCCAGGAAGTTCTTAATTCATGCCATCAAGTTCAACCAGTCCATTTATAAGTTTCCAGAATGTTTAAATGTCATTATTATTGAAAAGATTTTAGTTTTCCGTACATGTTTTCCTTAATTTCTTTATCTCTCTTTTTAGAAATTTTCCTAACCTGCTTTTTCATTGTAACCGATTTTTCTCCAGGGGTAAGTAGTGTCCTCGGTGGTAATTTTCCTAAGATTTTCCTTGGGGGTAATTTCGTAAATAAATTAGCAAGTGCATTATATTATCTCCTGTATTACATCTACATTGTGTGTACCACCATGACATGCCTAATTTCTACATTGTGTGTACCACCATGACATGCCTAATTTCTACATTGTGTGTACCACCATGACATGCCTAATTTCTTTGTCTTTTTTCTTATATTCCTTTGCAAATGTATATTTACCTTTTCTTCTGCTCCAGCTATTATACAGGAAAATATATTTTACTGACTTGTTAATGTTGTCATGTAATCTGTAGTACATGTGTTTAAACCATTTATTAATTTCTTGTTGCGTTATGTCTGAGCTTCGTTCTTCTATGTATTTGTATAATATGTCCATTTCTCGCTTCCTGTTCGTGCATAGTTAAGGGGGCGAGGTGATCGGCTGAATCGTGCAAAAGAAAGTTTTAAAATAAAATATATACGTTATACAGAAAGAAAATAGCAATAATTGTCTTAAAATAATCGATCTTATCTACTGTCAGAACAACCTTCGAAAGTCAAACATGGGGTTTTATTGTCCCTGAGCAGACACTTTTGTTAGATATATCCTGTATGCGAGAAACTCTGACATAAAACTGCATTTTATCGCATGTGTGTAATTCCAAATGACTGTTGACCAATCCATGTAATAGAAGCATACGGAAGCATGGGTCTAACAAAGATTTTGTTTGCTTATTCCCCAGCCTGTGCAAGGCTGGATCTTATATTATGCCTTGACAAAACCCTGGTGGAGTTGGTCGTTGTGGTGATTATGTCAGCGTGCTTACACGAGGACAGGTCACTAGAGACGGTAACTCCAAGTTATTTCGCACTACTGATGGTCTTCACGGTGTGTCCATGGAGGAAGTAGTTGACAACAATTGGGCGGTGCTTCTTGGGGATCCTTAATACTCCACATTTATCTGGACTGAAAGCCATCTGCCACTTGGACTCCCACTCCTGGAGATTGTCAAGTTTATTCTGAATGATAGTAAAATCCTCAGTGGAACGGATGATTCTGTACAAGAGGTAATCGTCAGCAAGGAGTCCGGTTGTAGATGATCTACACTCTGGCAGGTCATTGATATATGCCAAGAATAGGAGGGGACCCAAAACTGTGTCTTGAGGGACGACTGATGTGACTGGAGTAGAGGTGAACTGTGTACCGTCCAGATAACTTCTGGTGTACAGTTCGAGAAAAGTTCTCAATCCAGTTGTGTTGTTTCTTACACCATAGTGATGAAGCTTCTTCAAGAGGCGTTGATGGGAATCCGATAGGACGGAATCGATCTGCTGGTTTTTGTCCCAGCCCTTTGCTAGGTCCTGTATCACATGATCTTCTTTTTAGAAATCCATGTTGACAATCGCGAAGTATGTTGTAACATTCGAAGGGTGACATGACTGAACTGTGTATAATCCAAGATGAGTATATATGAAGGAAGTCAGGGATATCGACCGATTGTTGTCTGATGTAGAACGGTTTCCCTTTCTGAAGGTCAATGTAACTAGGGTGTTTTCCAGTCGTCAGGGATCTTACCTCTGTCAAGGAAGATTTGGAAGAGTCTTGTAAGGCGATGTGATGGTTATTCTTTTCAGTAATCAACCAGGAATTTGGTCTGGGTCAGTTTGCAGTTTTGTGTGTTTTGATGTTACGAAGCAGCTTCATAACTTGTTCAATTATACCAATACGAGGCGTGGAGGGCAAAGAACTAGGTCCAGGATATGGTAGGTGTGATATATCTTCTTGAGTGAACATTTGGGCAAACTGCTGAATTAAGGTGTTTGCTTTGTTGGTGCTGTCGCAAAAAGCGAGACCATCTTTTTTTCAAGGGAGAAACACATATGCCATTCTTTCTCTCCTTGATAAAAATCCAAAATTTTGGGGATTTGATTGGACACTGTTCAGTATATTCTTGACATATGTGTCACAGGCTTTACAACATATTATCTGTGTTAGTCTTTGTATTGCCTTATACTTTAATTATATGTCATTTGAGCTGGAAGACTAGGCACATCCGAAACATCTACGTTTCAATCAGGTAATTCTGCTGATACCGCTGTTTATTTATTGGCTGGCTATAGCGCTTGGAGCTCATCAGAAAGGGAACCTTATCTTCACAAATATCATGCCATTCGTCTCTAATGAATGTCCAGACGTTGCTGACGTCGCTGGCTCATGTAAATGTGTCAAGAACTAAGTGAGACAGCTGGGTGCACAGGTATTTAATATTTGGTATGTTTGGCTTCACTCCACATTTTTAACTTTCTTTTGACTGGTTTCCTCCTTGATGCCCTGACATGAGAATCAACGAAGATAGCGTGGTGGTCACTAATGCCAGTAATAGCACAACATCTGTTCACCAGCGATGACTTGTATGTGAAGAAGAGGTCCAGGTTATTATCTTCTCTAGTTGGGAAATGTACGATTTAATTCAGGCCTTACTCGCTTTCCAGATGGAGGAAGGGTTCATTGACAGACTTTCTATACTGATGACCAGTGATAGTGTTGCTCGATCAATTTATATCTGGGAGGTTGATGTCACCAGTTATCCAGATGACAGCATCCTGGAACTTGAGGCATACTGATCTGATAATGTTGATCAAGCCCAGTGTGTATTCCATGTTATTAATAGTAGGAAGGTACAACGAGCCAACAATTGGGGTTTGAGAGTTTGTGCAGTTGAATTTTTGCAGAATAATATCCTAATCTGTATCGATGTCAACAGGATCGCTTGTGATACTAATTTTATCAAAAGTAATGCGCCCCAGTACCCATCAGTTCTATCATTGCAACAGAAGTTATAGTAATTATTCAGAGGAAGAACTTCACTATCTCCGACAGAGTCGTTATGCCAGGTTTTACAGCCATAGACTATGTACGCGTTGACATAATCCAAAAAGTTCCAGAAACTACTTTTATTTCTTGCAATCATAACAATCTGTATATTTAGGGACGACGGTCTGCTAATACTGTCTCAGAAAGGCTAGTGAAACAGCTTGGCAGGCCACAGTTACAGTAAGTGAAGGTAATGTTACGACTTGTGTATTGACGATATACTTCATCCTTCATATTCGTGCAGCGAGCTTGGAGCCATGTGTCACATTCATAACAACAGATTACTTTCAGACTTCCAGTAACAACCTTTATGGCAATTCCCACAAGGGACCTTATTGGTTCTGGGTCGTGGTTTAATTCTGTATCTGATGAACGCATGATGAGACGATATCTTTAGTACATGAGACATGTTCTTGACTTAAAGGGTCTTGTGATGGTAGATCTATTCGTGGCGAAGATCAGGTTTAACGACGGTATGGTGCATTGAATATTAATGTCCATATAGTGGTAGGTTTAGATTACGAGTGATTCTGGGTCTGCAGACCGAATGTAGTATGCATCTAGAGTAACATGTAAGCAATTTAGTACTGTGAACAACGTAAAAGTCACTGGGGACTAAACATAAGGGTGAATATTTTATGATCGAAAGTTGGGAAAGCGATGTACTGTTCCCTGACACTTATGCATGAAAAGTTCTTTTTAGACACAAGTCCATAAATGGAATATCGCTGAAATATGTTTCTAAAGTGTTCCGTTTTTTATAATGATATCGAAAATGTGGGAATTAAATCTGATAGATCATGTTTGACTTTGAAAATGTAAAAAAATCTCCGTCTTGATCCAAAGCCCGTCTTTAACTGTACGCATGCACACTCACTCCTTTCTAAAATGAAACGTGAAACTTGATGTTTGCGTTTACCCTTTATCTCTTGTAAAATGAATGGCAAAACATTTCTTTCTTTTGTTCATGCATTATGTATCTTAAATTGAAGAGTTAGAGTTTACTATGAAATAACTTTCAGATTTTAATAATATTGCTGAGGTTAGGAAACTCTCCTCTAGGATAGAAATGGATAGGGGGTGGAGTTTACCATGCAATAGCCAACAGAACCATCGCTAATCTCCACCTTCTTCATGTGACCTTTATATTCTTGTCACCCGACATGTGTGACTATCAAACAAAAATTAGAGTTGAGCCTGGGTTTTGTAAGCTACATTTAATTCTGAAGAATGTGTACTATAAACCCTAAACGGTTAGGAGCCCTCGACAATTTCCGCCGAGAAATTAGGTAACCGAGCAGTTCCTAAATTAGAAAAAGCACACTGCATCATTCGGGGAACTAAAGCGAGATATTTTTCATACAAATCCACAACACAAATACTTTGAGTTCAGTGTATATTCTCCTGCTATTAAGCCAACCCCTGGATTTTGTTCGCACACACGGAATAAATTTCACAAAACTCAGTCCATGTTCGTGGTCACTACCAATTTCAAATTGTTCCGCTTTACTGATTGTCTGTTACAGGTATCCCCTAAATTAAAACGCTTTTCTATAATACAAAAGAAAAATTGCATTGCTCAATCCAGATGCACTATCCAAACTTAAAACTCCCTTTTCCAACAATTGTTTTTCGTTACAAGAATCCATTTTAGGCAAATGTAATTTTAGCTCAAGTATGTCCACCTTTCACCTCGAAAGCCAAAACTAAAATGACGTATTTAGAATCTAACGGACAGTGTGCGGGAAAATAATCACGTGTTTAACGCAAGCTTTGCCTTGATTGGTCAGAGTTGACTTAACAGTCACAAAGCTATTAATATTATACCACACCCGACTGATTAACCCATTTTCTGCATTCGTGCAAAACATTATATATATATATATATATATATATATATATATATATATATATATATATATATATATATATATATATATATATATATATATATATATATATATATATATATATATATATATATATATACCCACACACACACACACAGAGTGACTTTGGTAGACAAGGCAGCTGCCTACAGCAGCAAAATTCAGTTCGCGGCAAATTTTAAAGTATGAAAATCTGGCTTTGTTAAAAATGTATTTGTGTAAAAAAAAAAAACCACCCTTCCTCCTCCACCCCCACCCCTATAAATATAAGTTCTGTAAATAATTGCCCCAGTTACACTAAGGTGAGGTGAAATACTATGAAAATTTCAACTAAAAAAAAGAGCTCCCGATGGCACCCCCCTTCGCCTGGGGCAATTACCTCCCACCCCTCGCACCGCCACTGCGTAAAGGTCTTTAAAGGCTCTGTTTTAGGGCTTTGGTTTGGATTGTGGGGGTCGGGAACTCTGACAGTGCATAGGGGTGGCAAAATCATTAATCCGTCACTTTATATATATATATAGGGCCGTCGCAAGTTTACGCTGGAAGAAACGGCGCCTCGGGCAAGAGTCGCCTTCGGCGCCCCCAACTTGGGAAAAAATACCGCAAACTCCGCGAAATGGCGCCCCCCCCCCCCGTCTTGGCGCCCCGGGCGATCGCCCGTTTCGCCCGCCCTGTGTGTGTGTGTATATATATATATATATATATATATATATATATATATATATATATATATATGTGTGTGTGTGTGTGTGTGTGTGTGTGTGTGTGTGTGTGTGTGTGTGTGTGTGTGTGTGTGTGTGTGTGTGTGTGACCCATAAAATTAAATTACGGTTGTAGTGACCAACTTTTCTTGCTAAACTGGCAATGCAAAGATTTTGGAAATTTTGGATGAACACATTAAACCGATCATTGAATGTTTTTTTGGGCGAGGGCGTGGGGAGATTTTTGTGAAAAAAATTCTGACCTCCTAAAAGCTTTAAAAAAAATTGTGCCTAAACAGACGTTACTCTTCATCATTATATCATTATACTTAAACAAAAATATCTTCCTAATCAGTAAGAAATTCTACTCCCCCCCCCCCCCCCCCCCCCCCCCCCCCCCCCCCCGCCCGCAAGTCTCCCAGAAAATGAAAGGTATTGGTCTCTAAGCGAGACAGAAGAGAAAAATCTTTAATATGGATTGATTTCATGAATGGGAAACACGTTTCACTCGCGTCCTCTCTTATTTATTCTAAAGAACTCTTGGTACTTTCCTATTAAAAAAAAACAAAACAAAAAACAGCTTTATTCTTGTTATGATATGTACTAAAACTTGAATCAGCTTGAATTTTGTAAGAGTAGTTTCCCGTTCGCAATCACGTGACGTCAACAAGCGCAGTACGAAGCATGTGCCAGTTTAGAGAGTAGATATTGGGTCCACATTCGACTCCCAAAAGGTTCTTTTTGCATAATTTGAAAATGGCTATCTACTTAATTATGGTTCATTGATCATATATGCATTTATTTTCTGAGCTATTTAAAAAATAGCAGAGAGAACACTGTAGGGCCTAGTAGGAAACTTATTCCAGAGGTAGGTATAGGACATGAAAAATGATGTATCCTGGACTACCCTATTTTGACGCACATAAGAACTTACTTTCACCTTTTCAGAAATATACTCCTTTCATAGTGATGCCTCTCATTAGTATAGAAACATTAGTTATTTTAGCAAAGCATTCATAAAAAATGACAATGATATATTCCCAAATACTCTTCCTTGCATGCTTTCAACCAGAGGACCCCTCGTCGGAAAGTTTGTGTATTACGTCACCCTTAATGACGCACTTCACAGAAGTCTATTCTAGTAGTGACACCATTGTACATATGCGCGGGGAAAAAAACTATATTACAGAGGAACATCAATAGGACAAAGAAAACTCAAGTTTATGGGAAAAATTACAGACAGAAATTTAACTTGGCATTCCTAAACTTTTCTTACATTTATCATTAATCTCTTTTTGGTACAGATTTTGTCTTGAAAGGAAAAATAATCAAATTTGGAAAAATCATGTTGGTATTAATTTTTAAATTGTGTAGTTATAATTATAAAATAATTAGATTCAGCATGTGACCTTTTTTCCAATACTTAATTAGCATTGTGAAAATGCAGAACCTCAATGTTTGTATGTACTGTTTTTGGAACATCCAAACAGTTTTGCATCCTTCACAACTTATTTATCCAGAATGCAAATAATCAAAGACAGAAGACATAAAATTACAGGAGAAGGTTTTATTTTCATTATTTATCATTCGTGCCATTATCAAACAAATCTTAAAGAAATAAATTTGTCAAAACAAGTTAAAGATCAAGAATGTCTTAAAAGATTATTGAAAATTTACTGTTAAAGTAAAATTGCTTAATTATCAGATAAAAAATCCTAATAATTGATTTAAATAAGCAAAAATGTAAAGGATACTAATTTAATTATTAAATATATTGTAAAAGTATATGTTTTTTGTAAATTTCCACAAATTATAATAACAAATAACCACCTCTGAAAATCAGTTATGACACATCCACATGAAACTGTATAACATTGTACACCTTTCTAAACAGTGTTACTGATGCAGTTATCAGCTGTGAGTCACGTTGCTAACACATGTTGAGTAGCAGACTGGATGCCTATTATGGCGGGAACTTGATTTGCCCCGTCAAAATAGTTAGTAAGGATTTTTATGAGGATTTGCTGGTTGAAAAAAAGAGAATTAGTGAAATGGAGTTTTTTTCATGGTATGTGTCTTTGTTTCATTTCACAACCGATAAGGATAGGATTTTCTACAAATTTTTTCCGTCTGTGTGACTCGATGTTGATCAGTGTACATTAATGTTGTGGTTGTGACGTCAGTGAAAGATGCGTTCTCTCGAAAACTGAGAGTTAATACACTGCGTCAAAAGAGGGTAGCGTCAAAATAGGGTGTGGGACGATACCAGTTTTTGCAACTAAACCAAGCTATTTTTCAATGGAGACACATCTAAGAATGATAAAAATGAAGTCTGAACTGTCTCTGTGATGCTACTTGGCATGATTTCTGGACATGAAAGGGGGGGTGGGGTGCAATTCCCAAAATTCATTTTTCCAATTTTCAGAAAAACGTGGTCCCACTTAATTTCATGACAATGAAAAGAGTGTGTAACTCTTGATAGTGCTAAAACACAAGTTTATAGCTTCAGTTTTAATTAGGACAAAGAATGAAAGCTATATTAAATCACATTTGTTGGTAGCCATCTGAGGAATACTACATCCCAACCCCATATCAATTTTCATGAAATCTAACACAACTGTTGGACTTTCATTACAAGTGTTTCATATGTGTTTATAAACTTATTTCAACAGAATACATCCATGCTTAAGTAATACTAAACTCGAGAAATGAAAAAATATTTGTACAGGGACCATAATAAGGGGGAGATAATTCAGTGGAGATTTCCTATTAGCGACAATGCAATAAAGTAAAATATTGGCAATGTGTTGAAAAAAAAGTAATTTTCGATAAAAGAAACTTGTATCTCAGTATCTAATAGGTCTTACTTGAATTGATTTGAATATAATCTTTACTTTAGTACTAATTGCTTTAAATCCATAATGCTTGAGCAATTGAGTTTGATGATCATTTTGAGTACTCAATTAGAGACATTATTTTCG
Organism: Margaritifera margaritifera; assembly: GCA_029931535.1. Classification (NCBI taxonomy): domain Eukaryota; kingdom Metazoa; phylum Mollusca; class Bivalvia; order Unionida; family Margaritiferidae; genus Margaritifera; species Margaritifera margaritifera. The sequence goes on along the minus strand of JAQPZY010001404.1, from coordinate 763,878 downwards.
GCAATTGCTACAGAATATCATAAAATTAATGCACAAAATTAGCATCTTTTTTCAATTAACAAATGAAGCACAGAATTTAAACAGGTTGTAAAATACTTACATTTTTTAAAAAATGGTTCTCAACAACTGACTTTGTCAGGTATCACTCCTTCCTGCTTTACTCAAGATTACAACTTGTATACAAGTTCAAGTTGTTACCTTCAATATAAAAATAACTACTGCATTGATAGTTTGCATTTATTTTGTTAACATTTGATTCTGTAAGGAAGGCTTCTGGTAGAGAAGAATTTGAAATATGTGGAACAAACCAAAATTATCGTTTATTTCATTCTTTGTCATTTATATGTATTATTTTGAATAGATCTTTCTTGAAGGACAACATTCATACAGGTATATTCTGAAAGATAATACAGAAATGAAACTCTTTAATGTTTGATTTGTGTGAGTAATAAAGCCAAATTTGACAATACATGTAAAGTGTTATTTGTTTGTTATGTATATATGTACCATGAAGGGTGTGTGTGTGTGAATTTAAGTTTTAAAAATTTTGGGATTGTGATTCAGAATATTTTTTTGACTTCAATAATTGAAAAGAATGATGATAAATTAAACAAGAAAAAAAAATCCACATGCAACAGATTTTAGGAGAAGAAATTTAACACTATCAGAATTTTATAACAGGAAATTTTAAGTGGTTTTGAAAAACGTCATAGACGAAAACATTGAAAACTTGCCAAAATCAAACAGAAAGTCATACTACCCAAAATAGTTCATTTTTGGCATTCTACCTTGTGAAAGTTTGCAAGGTGCAACGTTTTTTTTCAGTAGTTAAAAATTTTCAAAATTACTGGTTATCCCTAGTATTGTATATGTTGTCAACCTTCCTAACTTCGTACATAGGGGTGAAACGATACACCTCTGCCACGCATCGATACAATTCTCAATACACAGCCTACGATACGATACATTATCGATACACATATCAACTTGATGGTCTTTTCATCTTTAGAATGTCTGTCAATGGTAGGGTGGTGCCATTTAAAAAAAAAAAATGTGTGTTGACATATTGGGTGTATTTTCAGTATGCAGATTACAAACAAATATAGACTTATCATCTGTTCACATGCCATTCTCATCCTTGACAAGATTTTTAAAAAATACTTATAAACAGACTAGCTGTTAGTGATTTTTATTCACCAATTTAGGCCATTTCAGGCTGCTCCATTCGATCATATGCATGCCCTCATCCTGGTCACCACGCCCTTTGTTTTTCATTGAATGAATGTTTTTAAAACATCTTATTGCCAGTTTCATGTCTTCACTTAAATTTCGAAGAGATTACGGTGTTATCTTCAAAACGGAAGAAACAGTGCAATTTCCTTGTGCAAGGAAATTCTTATCTAGAACAAATCCGAGTGTGGAGCGGAGATGACTAATAGCCAAATCCTTCACATTGTACTTCCTGCAGATGCAAATCAACTGCCGCGGCCACAGACATTTATTTCTGTCAGTGAGAATGGAAATTATTGACAACACCCACTCCCTTTCTACAAATTAACGAGGTGGCTATAACTCATGCGGTTTGAAATCTGCCTCCTTGCCGAATCTGTGCTATTTTTTTTTTTATTCCATCGGCAGGTTCGGTCGCTGATTACATATATCAACGTAAAAGGAGAGATTCCAAACTTATTCCCCATGTACGATTTAAGTACTTTACACATATCATTTAATAGTCACTTTTGTGTGATGTTTCTATGTTGCTTTGTATCTATTTAGATAGAGTTTGGATGCCAATATTTCCGGTATGGCACGCAGCTAACACGCTACAGTTAGTTACGATTGGTGGTTATTGTTTTACCCCAGACTTAACCAACAATAACCACTAATCAGAATTGCATGTAACACTGCGTGACACACCGGAAGTGTAGCCTTCAATTCGATCCAAGTAGACAAGATGCGATGCAACAGATAAAGTTCGCATAAAAGTGGTTATTAAATGATCAGTAAATTACTTAAATCATACATAGGGAAGAAATCGGCAATGTCTTCTTTCCGTTGATATATGTTATCAGTGGCTGAAGATGCAGACGAGATGAACTAATTAGCATGGAATTGGGGCGGGAAAATGGGGCAGATTTAGAACCAAGTGAGTTAGTTACCTTGTGTTAATTTGTAGAAGGCGAGTTGGTGTTGTCAATTGCTTTTATTTTTTACTGACAGAAATGAGTGCATGTACTTGCTACAGCTGTCTCAGATGAATTCTCAATTTAAAGAATGAAAAGGTAAATGACCAATAATTATTCACGACTTTTGAAGATTAAAGTAACTTGCATAGAGTAAGTATCGTTTTGTATCGATTCTTCTCCTCTTGTATCGATATGGGTATCGATATAGAAAAAGTATCGATATATCGATTAATCGTTTCACCCCTATTCGTACCCATCCTTGAATCGTGTGCCATGTTTCTCGCGACCTCACTTGCTTGTTTTGAGATCCTGACATCATCAACTGGGTCACTAGCATTCGTTAAAAGTGACCGTAAGTGCTGATTAAGAAATATTTGATGACATGAAATTTAAATATGAACTACAATTCAAATTGAAAAAACACAATGAAAAAAATGGCAAATTTTACTAATGCCATATTTGCCTCGAGTTTGTGGCCCTAGCGTCAGTGTTAGCTGTTCAAGCTAGAGCCGCTGTTCACATGTTGGTTTTCTTTACCTTTTTATTAGTAGGAAATCCATGACAAAGATTTCTCAGACGACAAAGGCAGTGTAAAAACTTTGTTTCTATAACATGCATTTCTTATATCATGTTAGAAAAAATAAATCAAATGGAAGAGTATGCAGTATGAAACTTTTTATTGGATTATTATATTGTGTGTGTGTGTGGGGGGGGGAATCTTTGTTGTGACATAGCCTGAACAAAAAAAATCTTTTACAAGTTCAGCGTATCTTTAAATACGATAATTATATCAAAAAAGCTTAAAAACAAAATAATTAAAAAACGCATCCTATTTTTTAAAAAATTATTGTTACTTTTGGCATCATTTTTGATATGTCTTTTATTGCAGTCAATATGTGTATGAAAGTAATGAAATATATTACAAATGCAATTAATTAAAATACAGAGACATTATAAACGATCTGTTTCCACACTTTGGCTTATTTGTCACATTCCAATCTTACGTCCCGTCGCCTTTATTTCAGGGGTACAAACCATAGAGGAACTTCTGGAAATAGACAAAGTTTGACATGCTCAGAAAAATGGTAGCTCGCAAAGGATTTAGAGAGTTTATAAACATTTTTCAACGATTAATAAATTAAGTATATATAGTTGAACACTTTCTGTGGTTATTTGAATAGATTCTCACAATATTATAACGAACACATTAAAATTCACGTTAAGGGCACGAAATATGGTGGATCAAGGATAATATATAATAGTGTATTATTATATGTAGTACAAATATTATATATAGGTAAATTGTAAGCAACGATACAAGCCCCTGTGCCCATCAAAATCATGGTCTCGTATCGTTTTTTACAATTTACCTTAAATAATATATCGCCTCGCCCCCAGTTTTGATGCACTGTCATAAACTCCCAGTTCTCAAAAGAACGCATCTCTCATTGACGTCATGAGCAAAACATTTGTTGACACTGATCAACACTGAGCCATACAGACAGAAAAATTTATAGAAAATCTTATTATCAGTTATGAATTGATACAAAGATACATACCATGAAAAAAACTCCATTTCACTAATGATCTTTTTTCCAGTTAGTGAGTTCTTATAAAAATCCATACTAACTATTCTGACGGGGCTTATCAACTTCCCACCATAATAGTTGGCCAGTCAGCTACTCAACATGTGATGGCAATGTGACTCACAGTGGATAACTGCATGAGTAACACTGTTTAGAATACTGTACTGCGTTATAAAGTTTCATGTGCAGCTGTCATTTCAAAATTTTTGAGGCGGTTTTTTGTTATTATAATTTGTGCATATTTACAAGAAACATGTACTTTTATGATATATTTCATAATTAAATTGGCATCCTCTACTTTTTTATTATTTATAACAAAGTATTGACATTTTATATCTGATGAGAAGCAATTTTACTTTTACAGTAAATGTTCTGCATATCCACATTGCCAATTATTTTTTAAAACAACAGGTCATAAGCTAAATCTGATATTTTTTACATACAAGTAAACAATTTTATTATAATACCATCATGATTTTTCCCATTTTGATTCTTTTAGCTTTTGAGACAAAATCTCTCCCAAGACCAAAATTATGATAAATATAAGAATATCTTTAGCCCTTAAAGTGCTAGTTGTGATTTAAGTCACGCTGCTGCAAGAGGTCTAGTACTGCTTGTCGTAGCTTAAGTCATTTTTCAGGTAAGCAACTGTTTACACATCCCAGTACTTCGGCTTGACATGAATGGTTGTTAAACTAAATTTGATTGGCACATAGGGCCCTGGAACAAGCATTTCTTCATAGTTTTAACCCTGTATTCATCAAAGAAGTTTTACAAATGCATTTTTATGATAGACACTACCTAGAAAACTCAAAATGGCCAACTCCAAACATGGTTAATCTCAAGATGATGATTTGATTCAGCAAATACTGGCTGATGATAGCAATGATGACAGTGATTTGGAAGTTTGTAAGTATATGAGATTATTAGATCTGGGAAAGCGTTACTGGAAATGCCAGCGATTTTGAGCCAGAAAATTATGTTTAATACGATTCCGATGTACATGCTGGATGGACAAATACTGAAGGAATGCCGGTCAACCCACTGTTCAGCGGTATTTGACAATTAAATGTATAAATGGAGAATATCAAGTCTGTTGACCATTTAAGGCTATTTTTTTATTAGGATTTCTTGCATCTGATCATAGATCAAATGAATCTTTATGCAAAGCAGAGAATAAATGGGGCAGACTTGATTGACAACAACCGTGTGAGAAAATGGATGCATATCACACCTGATGAATTTAGACTCTTCTTTTTTTGCATTGATTATTGCTGTGGGTTTGGTGCATAAATCTGATTTAGATTTTTTACTGGACAGCTGAGTATGTGATATCAACCCCATGCTTAAGCCCCAAAAAAATGAGTTGGGATATATTTCTTAATATTCTCAGCAAGTAACACCTGAACAGGTAATGAACTTAACAGGTGACTGTCTTTGCAAGTTCATAAGTGGACATTAGATGACAGACATATACTAGAATAAATAACAAGAAAACTGCAAAGCTTTGTGAACATTTATTACAGACTTTAGTGGGTGTAAACTTACTTATGGTGTTCCTTGACTGAATGCTCATTAACTGTTACCTATTGTACACCTGTGATTTTCACAACTTGGATATAAAGTTGTAACAGATATACATATGTATGGTTGAGTCATGAAAGAATAGAGTTTTTTTTTAGACATATTTGAACTTTTTCATTAATAAAGATACAAAAATACAGATGAAATACAAAGGTAATTTATACATTTACCTGTATTTGCACCTGTAAGTGCAAATATGATATAGTTACATATGTGACTTGATGCTTATACTAAAGTTGAGACATCAATAATCATTTTTCATATAGAGTTTGTGTATCTATAATGTACAGTAATTAAAATGCAGGCAATTTAAAAGCAGAGTGCAATTTTCATTTCTTTTCTCAAACAATTCAGCACTGAGGAATCTTGTACTACAAGACTATTCAGCACTTTAAGGGTTAATAATGCTTAAATTCAGTTTCTTTATATCATTTTTCCTATAAACCTACATTTTCTGTGTGCTGCTGATGTTGCTCTGCAGTATATTTTTTAACATAGCATATGTGCAATGGTGTCATAGGCAGAAGTAGAAGTGCGTCAAACAAGTAATGTAGTACATGAACTTTCCAACAAGGGGTTGTATGGTTGAAAACATGCCAAGAAGAGTATTAGGGAATATATCATTGTCATTTGTTATGCATAAAATGTTTCTAAAGTAATGAGATGTATCACTATTAAAGGACTATATTTATGAAAAGGGAAAAGTTAGTGCTTAAGTGCATCAAAACCAAGGAGTCCAGGATATGTACTATATATAATATATAATAATGTATTATTATATATAGTACATATATTATTGTCGGGACTTTGGGTATCTTGTGCGCTGCTTAATGCACCATTGCACTGTTTGATGCTGCAGAATGACATGTAGGATGCGTAGCTGGGGTTGACAGTTACAAGGCCAGGGGAGGAGACTGAACACATAGGAATGCAACTAATGTAAAAGATTTTGGAGGCCAAAGTCATTTATGGTTTTTTCCCAGACCTTCTACAGCTTGTACCCCTATCTACATCTGACTAAATAAAAGCACAGTATTGCAAAAATTTGCATGAAAATAATTAATTAGATGAATCGACAAATCACTTGCCATATTGCTTTTTACGCATTGAAGAGCTCCAAAGATCAGAGGTAATTCAGAGTAAACAGTCTCCATTTAGAAGGAATTTTGACAGTTACATGTGTAAATAAAATGCAGAGTTTAGGTATGTTGTACAAAAGTTTGTTGACTGAAAATTGAGACCGAATAGATTCTAGAATTTTCTTTTGCTTAAATAATTTGTGTGACAAATATGAATGAGCATACTGTATTTCTACCATGAATGATCTCTGACCTTGCACAAAGGGACATCACTTGCAGAATGTGTCAATAGGTCTTTTTAAAATATTTTGATTTTTTAAAACGACCTTTTGCATCTATATGCCAGCAATATCATATATATTTCCATTCCATGTGAAAGGCATGGCTAATGTAATCCAACAACATTTTAGTCGGGGTCATTTGGTCATTAAATTGATTTCAGTAAACCGTTACATTCCTATGTTTTTAGCTCTAATGGTCATAGACCAGAAGAGCTCATGGGATGGTCTGTTGTCCATCATCCATTGTCCATCAGTTGTCCGTCTGTTAGCATTTTTTTTATCACCACTTCTAAACTACTTGCAGGATTGCCATGAAACTGTACACATACATTCATTTCAAGATGTGTTGGACCTAAATGAAAATGGTGCTTGAAAAACATCCAATATGGCCACCGCAGTGGCCAGCTTGACAAACTTGTTAATGCTATTCCTCCTGAATGGGTGGTCATATCAATGTGGGGTGTTCACTAAGACTTCTTATGATGTTTAGTTGGTCCTAAATGAAAAGGGTGCCGATCTGACATCCAGTATGGCCACCATGGCAGCCATCTTTAAAATCATGTTCTTGGTACTCCTGAATAGAAAGACATGTCAGAATGGGATTTTCACCATAAGACTTCTTATGATGCCAGGTTGGTCCTAAATGAAAATGGTGCCGCTCAGACATCCAGTATGTCAGCCACAGTGGCCATCTTGACAATTTTGTAGTTACTTCATATGAATGTATGGTCATATCAACAGAGGGTTTTCACAGAAAGACTTATGATGTCTAGTTGGTCCTAAATGAAAATGGTACTGATCTGACATCCAGTATGGACAACACAGCAGCCATCTTCAAAATCTTTTTATTGCCACTCCTCCCGAACAGAATGTCATATTGACATGGGGTTTTCACCAGAAGACTTCTTATGATGTCTGGTTGGACCTGGCAAAAAGTCATATCAGCGTGGTGTTTTGATGGGAAGACTTCGTATGGTGTCTAGTTGGTCTTAAATAAAAATTGTGTTGATCTGATAACATATATGGCCACCACAGCAGCCATCTCTTGAAAATGTTATCATTATTCCTCCTAGATGGAAAGTCATATCAACATTGGGGTTTCACCAGAAGACATCTTATTATGTCTAGTTTATACTAAATGAAAATGGTATCGATTTGACATCCAGTATGGTCACCATAGCATCCATCTTAAATATCTTGTTATTTCTACTCCTCCTGAATTGATGGTCATATCGACATGAGGTTTATACTGAAAACTTTATATGATATCTAGCTGGTTCTCAATGAAAAAGGGTTAAACTGGAATATTCAATATGGCTGCCATAGTGGCCATCTTGAAAATCTTGTTATAGATATTTCACTGGAATGGATGGTCATATCAAATGGGGTGTTCTCTGAAAGACTTCTTATGATGTCTAGTTGGTCCTAAATAAAAATGATGCCAATTATTTCTAATATGGTCACCACAGCAGTCATCTTGAAAATCTTGTTATGACTTTTCCTCCTGAATGGAAAGTCATATTGACATGGAGTTTTGGCCAGAAGGTTTATGAAGTCTGGTAGGTCCAAAATGAAAATGGTGCAGATCGGATGTCTAGTGTGGCTGCCACAGCTGCCATTTTGAAAATCTTGTTATGGCTACTCCTCCTGAATGGATGGTCATATCAATATGGGGTTTTTACTGAAAGACTTCTTTTGATGTCTAGTTGGTCTTAATTGAAAATGGTGCTAATCTGAGGTCCAGTATAGCTGCCACAGCAGTTATCTTGGAAATCTTGTTATTTGCTACTTCTCTGGAACGAAAAGTCATATTGACATGGGGGTTTTCACCAGAATTCTCAAGATTGTCTTATCTTGAATTCCTGGAAATTCTTTTCAGCCAGTAGAGCGTCAGTCCCTTCAAATGACTTGGTTCTACAGCCTATTCAGAATATTTTTTGCCTGTTCAAAACTGCATATACATTGGTTGCATGGCTTGCTTGTAACCCCCCCCCCCCCAAAACAGATCAGGCATACTCAAAGTGAAATCTGTTGAGGATTAAAGGTATGTGCCAAGCTTATCTATATTATATACATGTTTTCTATTTGCTTACTATCATTTCCTACAATTAGCCCACGACTGATACCCCATAAAACCTTTTTTTTCTTCTTCAAAATGTCATAATGGAAGCAAAGTAAAAGTAATATGACTGGTTCAGTATGATGTTGCCATGTTTGTTACTTTAATGACATAAATGGGCCATAAACTGACCTGGTGTTGGCATTTTCCGAGCTGAATAAACAAAAACAAAATAGAAATATTGTACATGATGGGGTAAAGATAAAAAAAACATTTGAAATTATCTAGAAGATCTGTTACAGATTTCTTCTCTCAGATTTTAGATAAATATGATATTAAGTTCATAATATACAGTATATTTTGATGTTTCAATTTAAAATGTATTTATCATGTTATTTTGCAGTAAAAAAATGTCTGCCCAAAAACGACATACATTGCGATTGCGGCAGCAAGTACAGGACAAGATCAAGAGCCTGGTTGACCAGAAAGAATTTTTGTGTGATTTGGTTGATTCCTATGTTACAGAGGTAATTTAAAGACTGTTACACCTGTCAGTTCTTAATGATGTTCCAGTCTTTTTAAGCCACCTCTTCAGTGATGAAAACAAAGCCTTATAAGATGGGTGGCCTCTGCTCATAGGGACAGAATGATTACAATTCACTACCTTAATGCAAAATGTGCTAGCCTCTCATCAGATGTCCTGTTTCAAGAGGGGATTGATAGCTAAATAATGACTTCATAGTCTCCAGCTTTTTGGAGATGTGTAAAGGATATTGTGTCTTTCAGTATAGTTGTCCTTCAAACCCACGTTCTTTTCTGTATAATAAATGTTTTTTATTTTATTGTCCTCCAGTTTTCTTCGAAAAGCGAGGGAAATTAAATTGGGTGTTCCTCTGTTAATCCATTTTTTCATCATCTGGCCTTCTTTGGAATCAGGAGATGCAGTGGCTCAGTAGTTAGCATGCCAGACTCGCTATTGAAAGGGTGACGGTTCGAATCCTACCATCGGAGCCTGGCTACCATGGTGTGTCCTCGGGAAAGTCACTTTAGTCTAGTTGCCTTGGTGCTAAGTAACCTACTTGTGTTACTGTGCTATAAAACCAAAACTGAACTGAACCTTACTTTCATTGGTCTGTCCCACTTTTGTTACATCATAATAATTTGAATTGTTATGAATTGACTGTTTTCTGCAGTGTGATTGAATAAAAACAGTCATTATATATTTCTCTAACACTTGGTGTCAGTATTGTTAAGCAATGAACAAGTAGGAACGATTGCCTTGATGACATTTGACTGATGTATTCTACAGACATGTAACAGCAGCTGTCTTATGCGGATATAACCCTGATAACTATTCAGTAACTTCTACAGTATCTCAAAGCAGTATATTTTGATCAGAACATTCATGAAATTTTGTTGGTATTAGTCTAAATTATAGAAGAAATTAAATATAGATCCATTTTTCTAAAATGTATTTATATATCTATTGAAAGAAACTGTCTCACACTGGTATTTCATACAAATTATAGTAGACTATGTCATCTGCTTGGTCAAATCATTGCTATGACAATTTTAGAAACAATATAAGCAACTGATTTTAATTGTTGGTATAATCTTTCATTCATGATTAAATGGATATAACACAGGAATTTAGAAAATAAGTTTGCAGATGTTGACATTATTGTTGATCACCATCAATTCAACATATTAAACAGTTGCATGTTTACAGTAGGCGGTAACCAGAACTACCCAGTGCCTAATTGACATACAGTACACGCATCATATTTTTATGAAAAAACACGTCGTGGGCGTGGAGCTTAATCCTTTTCACAATGTGTCATCGTGGACAGGATATCGTGGTCGTCGTGGATTGTCCACGTCGTGGCTCGTAGTGGACGGATTAAGTTTTATTGCCCATTTGAAAGTCGCAGCAATATAATTATGTAATAGTGGACGCCCACTACCACGCGTGGAACTTACCTATCGGCTCAGCTACAGCACACAGTGCAGAATGCTCTTTTTAATTTGTACGCAATGCCATTTAATATTCAAAGACTCGCTCGCTAAAACACATTCACATACGTGTATTGATAGAGAAATAAAAATTAAATTGCAGAGAAAAGAGTCACGATTGATGCTTCACAAATTATACAAAGTTTAATTATCTTAATTTTAATTAGGGGGGGGGAGATTCTGTTTTAAACAAACAAAGGGTAAAAGAAATCACACGTAAATACATGTATTAGCGGGTTTCATTCTGTTATTAAAATAAAAAAATGCGAGAAATATTGTGATTTTGTTTTTAATTACCCCAGTCACTTTTAAATGGTCTGCTTAAAATGTTCCCACACAATGAAATATACACGGCGCTATGCAATATACAACCTCTACTATTCCAGCCTGTTTAGTACTTGCGACTCAAATATACATGTCCATGCGACACATTTTCTCAGGAACTAGACACGTGTTTACTTTTACCGTAAACCTACTGTTTTTACTCCGATTCTACGAAGCACGTGATGCTGCATTCTATGACCAACAGCTTTAAAAAATATACTTAAGATTGCTTGTTTGGTCATCTGACGAGTTTAATATTACCAAATGGACTGGTGAAAGCGATAAAAAGTGTGTACTCACGATTAATTTGCTTCAATTGGCGAAACTTTTAAAATTTCTGGTGTTTTAATTAATGTATCATTCAGTAAGATTTATTTTGTGCTTTGGAATTACTTCTTTCTCCCCTTGTTTAACTTGTACTGTATTACACGCAAGCTGAACACATCATATCTATCAATAATGCCATGTACATCACCGAAATTGCGATGCCACGTGTTTGCCAAGACTATAAAATCTATCTATATTATTGCACTCATTGCTGTAAACATGTGGCTTCTTATTTTTCGTTAACTACACTGACCTGGAGGTGGAAAAGTTTTGGCTTCAGAGGTTGTAAATCCCTATTATTTCCTGTTCATTTTGAACCGTTCATATTAATTCTAAGGTGGTCGCGAATATTGTCAGGTCCACCTTGATTATTGCAGTAATGCTATCTCATTGGACTTTCAGTCTATTAAATTTCTGAAGCATTAAGTTCGTACATGGTTAATTATGACCAGATTCGACAATAGATAATAAGAAAAAAAGACAAAGGACACAAATAGCAGGTGAATAACCCAATGAATTATATAAATTCTTGTTAAATACAAAATGAATTGCCAAGCAGCGATTTACATATTAACTTACTTATATAAAGAGTGGAATCAAAACTGTATTTCTAAATTTTGTCAGTAGACGAATTCCAAAATGAAGATGAACGAGGCACATTTCTAAAATGCATACTCTCTAATTAGCAATGCCTGTTTCCAAGTTTGCGATAAAAGCTACGGCTAACATCGATCGAAAGTTATGGTGCATAATCTCTCTCTCTCTCTCTCATGTTTGCATGTGATAAACACATTTTATTACAAAAAAGATGCATTTAAAAAAAAAAAAAAAGAAAGCTTGTAGTTTAATACAGCTTTCTTAAACATGTAATAGCTTTGTGTTGCTGCCATAGATTTGTATTATATGCGCTGCGTTGCAAGATTAATTGGGAGAATACAAATTTTATATGGTTTATTTTATATACCGCTAGAAACCAGTTTTACGCAAAAATATCACAACTTGACCACATTGCGTTTCTCACTCCATATTACAAGTCCAAAATTCGTTGTTCCACACGCAACAAAAACAGTTTAATTCAGAAGTTAATGCTTCTTTTGAAACATCGGGGCTACAAAAAATAAGATAGAAGCTCAACACTTCATGAATGGCCATGGTTAACAAGCGTAGGGGCTAACGTCAGAGTAAAAATGTCACTCCTCGGGAGCTGCTGCTTGATGATAGATTCACGAATAAAGTGACGAAGAAAGTAACCTTTTTCATAAAAAATCACTTCGTTTATGGCATGAACAGCCACTGAAAGAGAGCAACCTTCAATACCGTGTAGATGAATTCGGCTCATTTAAAAATTATCATGCTCTGAAATAATCAGTCATTTTTCTAAGTCTACAGATAAAGGTATTTGTATCCTGCTTTCAATAATTTCTTTAAAGAAGGTTTTGGAAACTGTGTAGACATTAAAGAAAAACTATGACAAATTAATAACTAGTACAAGAAGTTCTGTATGAAATATCATTTATTGAGAAAACACTCTGAAGTTGCCGCTTATGCCCATAGGCAGCACTGTCGTGCTACTTGTTTATCTAACGCTGTTTCATTCACGTCTTTCTAGCGCTTGCATTACAGGATGTTATGCCAGCTGAATTGGCTTCATTAAACAGAAACCCTTGGTGTTTTCATAACAATATTTCCATGACATATTTGTATTCTGATTTAAGTAATTTAACTTCTACTCTGTGTGCTACTATGAGTGCGGGTGTGATAGGATTTAGCTTTAACAAAATTACACTTGTTGTGATTTTTAGAAAATAAAATATTAATAATTTTACGTGACTCAGGACCATTGCAGCATGTTACATTTAAATGCTTGTTTCCTTATCGGGAAAATAACAATACTATATATAGTTTGCTTTATATACCGCTAGAAACCAGTTTTACGCTATAATATCAACACTTAACGGCTATGTGTTTCTGAGACTTTCTCTGTCTAAATTCGCTCTTCACAAACTAACATCTTCTTAGTTTTAAAGCGTTTGATTTTGCGATAACAAGAAACATTTTTATTCAACAGTGTTTTTTTTTTTTTAAACATAGAAGCGCGACACTGACCAGTAGCTGCTAGGAATTGTTCTAATTTAAGTCATTTAAGACTTCAACTCTATTTGCTTATTACGCAATGGAGTGGGGAGGGGGGTGTAGGCTGGGAGAAAAAGAGAGACAGAGGAGATAGGATATAGCTTAAAACAACTACACTTCTTCTGATTTGTAGATAGTTTAGATGTGCATCAAGGCCAGTACACTCCCCCCCCCCCAAATTTAAGTTAAATGTTTTACACGATAATATGAGAACTTAACATCAAATACGTCTCAGTCCAAATTTTTTTTCACAAACTAACATCTTTTTAGTTTTAAGGTGTGGTTTTGTGATATTTTCATTCAACAGTTATTGTACTGTACATTTTGAAACATCTTAGCGCGACATTGACATTAGCTGATGACATGTATAAACTGTCATGACGGACTGTTGTTGACTCAAGGCAGGAAGCTACAGCAACAGGCATAGCGGCTGGTTTCAAAGTAAGAATGATACTCCTCAGCCAGTTCCTAGTGATGCAATGTAGATTCGTGAAAAAAGTGTGGACAGAAAATAACTTTTTTTCTCATTGAACTCACTTGTTTATGACATGAATGGCCACTGATAGAGCGCAACAGTCAATACAGTGTACACAATTCCGTGCATTTAAAAATTGCCGTACTGTCTCATAAACAATGTTATTTTAAAAGTTTAAGGGTAACAGTACAGAAGAACCTTTCCGTAGTATAGCTCGTGTATCTTTTTTATTTTAAAATACTTTGGCAAGAATTATGACATACATGTCATAATGTGCCAGTTTTCATGATCGTACATGTTCAATATAAATATTACGGCGTTCGTTTGTAATCTCTTTTCGAGTTCTATATGTATTACTGCTTTCAATGATTTCTTCAAGGTGGGTCTTGGAAATGATATGGAAATTAAAGGGAAAGTGACAAATTAATAACCAGTACACAACACACTTTTATGAAATATCATTTATTGAGAAAGAACCTCGAAGTTACCGCTTGATGCAGAACAATGTCAATTTCCGCATCTGTATATGCTAACAGGTACATATACATGTATTAAATCAGCAGAGATGTACGTTGTAGCTAAGCAATTATTTCTGATGTACGCTTTGTCATGGACAGGGGTGGAAAGATATCCAACAAATATAAAGCCTCATTTGTTCTACGTTACGCACGTTCGTCTGTATGTATCCTCAGCCAGGCTACTGATAAATACACAGGAAATGTTACCACTATAAAGGTACAGGTAAAGGTATGAAATTGATACCTGCCATGTTCGGTTTACGGTGTCGGAGTTTCTCCCATCTGTTTGTTTAGTGTGTCGACTCACTGAGCGAATACAATAGAATCAGCGAGGGGTGCCATAAAACCCACTACAACTCACGACGACTGCAATAAAATCCGTCACGCACTTCCACTAGACTGAGTGGATTTTCACTAAATTAGTGTGAAAATCCACCAGACTGTGTGGACTTTAACTACTCATAGTGGACACTTAATCCCCTGCCCTTTCTCCACGCCCACACAATTTTCATGGTGAATCATAAAAACACGATGCGTGTACTGTAGTTGTCATCTAGTGGTCATGGGCATTAACTCTGGATACCAGTAGAGGATCATTGGGTCTGTCTGTCCTTCCTTCTTTCCATGCTTTTATCTGTCCATCCTTCTGTCTGTCACACTTTTGTTTGTGCACAAACATTCCCATCATTTTTTCAAACAAAATTTGGATGCAATTGATATTTATTAGATATTGACTGGGTTTCACTGTTAGCATTCTGCATTACTTTTAGCTCTACTAGTCATAGACCAGACGACCTAATGAATTGGCATCTGTCACCTGTCCATTTGTTAGCACAAGTTTGTTAATACTATTTCTCCTAAACTCTTAGGAAGATTGCCATGAAACTTTACACACATATTTATCCCAAGGTCTAGTTGGTACTAAATGATAATGGTGCTGCTAAGACATTCAAGATGGCCACCAAACTGACCATCTTGAAAATCTTGTTATGGCTACACATCCTGAAAGAATGATCATGTCAGCATGGGGTTTTCACTAAAATACTTTTTATGATATCTAATTGATCCTAAATGAAAATGATGTAAGTCTTATATTCACTGTGGCTGCAATGGTAGTCATCTTGAAAATCTTTGCTATTTGCACTTTTCCTGAACAGAATATTGTAACAACACATGTGGTATTCACCAGGAGACTTTATAATTTCATGTTGGTCCTAAATGAAAATGCTGCTGATCTGACCTCCAATAAGATCATTTTAAAAATACAGTCCAAACTGACTTCGCGGTCGCCTGTGTTTGTAATTTCCCTTCTGCAAATTTCCTATATAAGTGCCCTTATTTAACGGTCACCTGCTTTCAGCGGTCAGCAGCCAGGTGTTTCTTAACCAAACCATGGTTTCACCCTGCCTTAAGTGGTCACTGGAATGTATCAGCAGTGACCGCTCCAAGTATGCAAATTAAACACTTCTTTTGTTTGATGAGCAAGGCATTGTTTAGATAAAGGTACATCATGTGAATCTATGTTTAAGCATTTCATATCTCGATTGTACTTACCGTACTCCAATCGCACTGTCAGTCAAACTCAAAGTGTCAACATGTCAGCTTCGAAAGCAAAGCGGTTTTTCTTTTTACATGAGAAAATCTAAGCAATTTGTTTCCTGGATAGTGGACAAAGTAGTTGTGTAGTCGCAGCAGAAATGGGAGTCGGGCGAACTCAGATCCAAGGGATTATTAAGCATAAGCGCGATATTATGGCAGATTTTGTGAACGTTAATCCGGATTGTAAGAGATTACTGACAATCACACCAAATGAGTAGAGATACATGTACACTGCACTTTTGAAAAACCCTTTCAGTTTGTATGCTTCTAACATTAGCCGCAGGAGGCTTCTTTTCATTCCCTAATCATCAAAGATCTTGCAAAAAGGCCGACTGTCTTTTAATCTCTGTGAGTTTGAGCAACTGTTTAATCCATCAATTGTTTGAAGTGTGAACATCTATTTTCATGCCTAATTATACAAGCTGGCCTAACAAAAAGTCAGTCCTGTGTTTGACAATCACAGGTAAGCTGTCAATTAGTAATTTTATTTAGATGCCATTTCTACTGATAAGTGATAATTTAATGTACATGATGGATTAAAGTGGAACTTTATATTTTATTTTTTTATTTTTATTTTTGCTAATTAGCCAAACTAAATAAATGTATCTTGATAGCACACTACTACTAATAATAATGTTAATGCTATTTGCTACATAGTACATGTTTTTGTTATGAACCAAGTTTGAGAGCTTAACCTGAGTTCAGAGGTCGCCTGTCTTCAAAGGCCACTTTGGCCCTTTCCCATGGGTGACCACTGAACACAGGTTTGATTGTTATTGTTATTGCTTCTTCTTCTGAATGGATGGTCATATTGACATTGGGTTTTCACCAAAAGACGTCTTATGATGTCTAGTTGGTCGTAAATGAAAATCATACTGATCTGACATCAAGTCTGACTTCCATAACAGCCAGCTTAAAACTCTTGTTATAACTACTGTTCCTAAATAGAAAGTCACATCAATATAGAGTTTTCACCAGAAGACTTCTTATGATATCTACTTGGTCCGAAATGAAAATGCTGCCTATCTGACCTCCAATATAGCCACCATGGTGGATATCTTGGATATTGCTATTCCTCATGGATAGACAGTCAGATTGAAAAGTGGTTTCAGCAAATGATGTTTTATGTTGTGTTTTTGGTCCTAAATGAAAATGGTGCCAATCTGACATCTTGAAATCCTGTTATTGTTACTCTTCCTAAAGTCACTACAACTTCTTATCATGACTAGTTGTTCCTAAATGAAAATGCTGCTAATCTACAATCTAGTATAGCCACCATGGGAACCATCTTGAAAATTTTGTTATCGCTACTCCGCCTAAATTGAAAGTCATATCAGCATGGGGTTTTCACAAGAACACTTCTTATGATGTCTAGTTGGACCCAAATGAAAATAGTGCCAATCTGACAGCCACTATTGAAAATCTTGTTATTGGCACTTCTCCTGCACAGAAAATCATATCAACATGGAGTGTTCATCAGAAGACTTATTATAATGTCTAGTTGGTCCTAAATGAAAATGGTGCTGACCTGACCCCCAATGCAGCCATCTTGAAAATCTTGTTATAGCTTCTTATCCTGGATGGATAGCCATATTGACATTGGGTTTTCACTTAAAGACTTCTTATGGTGTCTAGTTGTTCATTAATGAAAATTGTGCCAATCTTACATCCAATATTGACACAGTGGTAGCAATTTTAAAAATGTTGTAGCTACTCCTAAAAAATGGAAAGCCATATCAGCATGGAGTTTCTCTGCCAATTACATTACCTGATCACATTACATTCAGACAGAAAAGGTGTCTTACGCCAAACAGACCACACAGCTAGCTGGCTGTCCAACCAACTGATTGACTGGCTCGACCATTCCTATGAAATTGATAGCAAACCAACATTACTTATGGAACCATCCAACCAAGCCAAACTGGCCATACTGGACTGGCATTCTACTGCTGGAGTGTCAAACTGAGGAGATGAGAAAGCAGGATGCACAAGAGTTGTCTCATTAGTTTAAAGCGCAAACTCTTATATCTGCATGACTATATCAGGGAACATACAAGAGAAGAGTCGATTGTTGCCAGAGAAATCGCAGAGGTGATTCTTAACAAGGACATGGTTTTTTCTCCTGGCCAAGTGAAATATAGGCAGTTATGTGCTCCTTTGTTTGTAAGTAGGCAGGGAGGGGAGAGAGACACAGTTTCTCCTTCCCCATGCCTTCCACCAATTGTCAGTGACACTCCATCACACATCCACTGGCAACCTACCTGAGGCATCAGACTACTCCTTTTTGCATCAGATTTGGTTCCTGCATTCTTGGAAAACAATAGGTGATCCAAACTGTGTCAGAGGGTCTCCAGATTTTGTTATCTGACCTCCCCCTTAACTCTCGCCACCCTACCTTCATGACAGAACTCCCAAGTGATCTCGTGTAAAGGGCAGTGTAGATAGTACGAAAACCACACACACAGAGCTTCTACTCCAGAACAGTTTTGGTTACGAAGTCCAGCAGCAAATTGAGACCTACGATTGATCTAAGCAGGCTCAACCAATTTATTCAGCCCCAGTTCAAGATACAGATGGCAGATACAGTCATCTTTCAGTGCGATGTAATGAGTACACAATCAGTCAGAAGAGCTTATGGGATGGCCTGTTGTCTGTTGTCCATCCATCCATTAGCACAAATATTTTATTGCTACTCCTCCTAAACTACTTGGAAGATTGCCACGAAACTTTAAAAACACATTCATCTTAAGATCTAGCTGGTCCTAAATTAAAATAATGCTGCGGCTTGGCAGCATCATGAAAATCTTGTTATCACTACTTCACCTGAATGGATGGTCACATCAATATAGGATTTTTTCACTAGATGACTTCATGAGATGTCTAGTTGATTCTAAATACAAATGGTGCTAATCAGACTTCCAGTATGGCCACCATATATTTACTTGGTCATAAATGAAAATGGTGCCCCGCAGACAACCAATATAGCAGCCACAAGAACATATTGAAAATCTTGTTGTCACTAATTTTCTGGATAGATAGTCACTTTGGTTTCTAGGTTTTCACCACAAGTCTTATAATGGTACATGTATCTTGTTTGTTTTAAATTAAACTAGTCCTCATCTTAGTAAAGTATATTTAAATCATATTGTTAAATAATATGACAATAAAGTATATTTAAATCATATTGTTAAATAATATGACAATAAAGTATATTTAAATCATATTGTTAAATAATATGACAATAAATTTAAATCATAGAACAATCAGTTAGAAGGATCACAGAATAAGTTCCTGAAACAATCTTTCATACAATCATTTTTGGTTATTAACATTGTCAGCTTTTTTATTTCTGGAATGTGTGGCAGAATAAGAGTTTATACTGGGCGAGTTCAAAAATTTAATACTAGCCTGACTAGGTGAGTGAATTTTTTAGATTTTTTAACCCCTGAACTAGCACAACAGCTTTTCATGAATTGCCCTGAAATATGGCAGACATTATTGACATTGTCAACATGTGCATATTATTTTGTTGTTATGTGCTGATGCATTTTTAGTTCATGTGGGCATAATACTAAGTGATCTTTTGGTATGGTCTTCATTGTGTCACATCCATTTATAATTGATTTTTACAGTTTGCAATCAAATATGACTTTTATTACTAAAAATGGTTAAACTTTTCAACAAATTCTTCGCAAAAACCACTAAGCAGAATTTGACCAAATTGGACAAAAAGCATCATGGCATAAAGGCTTTGCAAGTTTGTATTATTGATGCCAATCCACCATCAAATATGGCCACTGTTACGAAAAATAACTCAAAAGACTTCTTCTTAGAACTGCTTTGTAGAATTTGACCAAATTTGACAGAAAGCGTGCTGGCATTTAAGGGTATTCAGATTTATTTAAATGATGCTGATTTGCCATCAGATATGACCAACATTAACAAAAATAGAAATCTCTTGAAATGATTTCTTCTAAAAAGACACTCAACAAACTTTGACCCTATTGGACAGAAAGCATCATAGTATGAAGGCTTTTAAATTGGTAAAAATGACACCCATCTGTCATCAGATATGACTGCTGTTATAGAAAATAGAAAAACTTTTTACAAGTCACAGAACAGAATTTGACCAAATTTGACAGAAAGATAGGGCATTCAATATTGAACAAATGACGCTAATGTGCCATCAAATATGGAAGGAGATATAAAAACTAGAAAAACCTTGAAACAATTGTTTTGGTAACATTTGCAGTCAAATGTCTTGGAAATAAATAATACAGAAAGCATCCTACTGACTCAGATTTCATGGCCAACTGCTCTTGCATTTGACTACTGGGACAATGTCAGCAAGGTGAGCGATCTCAGAAACACTTGGACCTCTTGTTTTAGAGTTATGCCAATTTTTGTTGAATGGAGAAACTATATACAATCTTTAATGTGTGTGCGACTTGTCCCACAGCTTTTGATAAATTGCATTGAGACATGGCAAACATAAGACAACATTTGCATATTGTTCTGTCAGACATTACTGACATGAGGTCAACATGTGCATATTGTTCTGTCAGACATTATTGACATGAGGTCAACACATGCATATTGCTCTGTCAGACATTGCTGACATGAGGTCAACATGTGCATATTGTTCTGTCAGACATTACTGACATGAGGTCAACATGTACATATTGTTCTGTCAGACATTACTGACATGAGGTCAACATGTGCATATTGTTCTGTCAGACATTACTGACATGAGGTCAACATGTGCATATTGTTCTGTCAGACATTACTGACATGAGGTCAACATGTGCATATTGTTCTGTCAGACATTACTGACATGAGGTCAACATGTGCATATTGCTGTAGTATTGTAGAGTGTGCCTTTTTAATTAATTTTCAATGTTCTTTTGCATCTTCATACATGCATGCATATATCGGTATTCCTTTCAGAAATGGAAAAAATTGGTACCAATGGCCCCTACTAGGTCAGAAAGTGGAATTGTTTAGAAAAAACAGGGATCTCTAATGCCCTAACTTGTATCTTGTTTATTTACGAAATTCAAACATATTATCATTGTCCCAGGCATTCACATTATGGATTGATTCATTTTTCCTATAAATATTCACATTTCCAACATTATATGCTTGTATCAACTGTTGTAGATTCAGATTACATCATAGTGTTCAACAGTTTTCTTCTTGTCTACTAAAATAATTATGCTCACTGTTCAGGTCAAGGTTATTTTAGTTGACTAGGAAATTGTAGCAATGCATGCTTTCATCTAACTCAACAATGACTAATTCAAAGTATATAATGCTGGAAGAGTGAATATTTATTGCAGAAAATAATCATCAATGACCCGTGTGCCTGTGACCATTATCAACCTCTCCTGTCATGAGCCTTCTGTACTGTGATTTGAATTCCTCATGCTTGAGTAACCATTTCTCTCAAGACTTTGTTTTGGACATTTGAGTCAACATTTTTTCCTCCCTTAACAAAATTGTGGAAATAACTGCAGCAGTGTTTTACAGAAGATTTCATCGTTTCCTTATAGTCTCTATGAATAATCATGGATCATGTGCTTTCGATTGGTGCCCAAGCAGATCAGAATCAGTAAGACATTTCTATGAGTCAGTGAAATTGATAATCTTATACTTCTTTGCCAATGAGCTTAGGATACACTCAATTCAGTCTAAAATTAACCATAACAATATTTTATCTTCATTTTCTTTGGGGGTGGGGTATGCACCCTATGGGCACCATGGAGGGAATGCACCTTGATACATTCTGCAAGTTATTTCTCTTTTCTAATTGCTTCTTTTATTACTGGTAAGATAGGGGATGGGGGGGGGGCATTAGTGTCCTATGGACACATTTATAGTTTTTTTGTGTGTATTTTTCAGGCTAAGAGCCAAGCTGAGCAGTTGTTGCAGACTGAGGATGCTGTTCAATTTACTGACCAGTATGTGGACACCATGCAGCAGCTTGACCGCTGTTATAAAACTTGTATTCTCCTTGCAGCCTCAGCTGAGGACCTTATTGGTAGGATGAAATGCATTAGATCCTAACTTAACTAAACTTGTATCTCTCTAAATCACAACATCTAACAAGACGAACAGTTCCGAATTAGTATTTGGGTATAGCCCTTTCTCAAAACTGGTATAGCCCTTTCTCAAAACTAAGTTACTCTTCCATTTCCTGCTAGTGGCACTGTAAGTACTCCCCACTAAAGGGAAGTATTACATGGACTCGGCATTCAAATTTTTTCCCTATTGAATCTCTCAGCATATGTTAAAAACACTCTAAAATGGATCAGGTCTACATTTGTAATTACTGTCAGCTGAGTCCTTGAGACCTATCAGGAGAGAAATTTTCATTGAAGTAGAAAATGCTTTTATCTGTGATGAAACAAATGTGTCTGAAATGTTTCTGCAAAGTTTCAATGAATTCGAAAGTTGCAGGCTTTTTTCTGACACCATTATTTTAAAACAACAAGGAAGATCAAAATGGCTGACTAAAGAAAATTGAAAATTTAAAGTTTAAATATGAATTTGTTACTTAAGATAAACCCTTGAAATAAACTGTAAAAAGTTTTTAGTAGTAAATTTTTAGTACAAATTATTATAAATTAGATTTGCAGAAGTAAAAATTCAAGTTCCTCATACTAAATTTACATTTAGGTTGAGATCCCTGGCTGAAATTTTATTTTTATTTTTAGCTCTACTGCTCACAGACCAGGAGAACTTATGGGATGGCCTTTTCTCTGCCATCCATCCGTTAGCACACGTTTGTTATTGTTACTCTTCCTATACTTCTTGGAAACATTACACACACAATTCATCCCAAGGTTGGTCCTAAATGAAAATGGTGCTGCTCAGGTATCCAGTATGGCTGCCACAGCAGCCATCTTGTACATATGTTTATCACTACTCCTTCTGAATAAATGATCATATCAACTTGGAGTTTTCACTAAAAGACTTCTTGTAATGTCTTGCTGGTCCAGAATGGTGCTGATCTGACGTCCAATATAGCCGTCATGGCAGCCATCTTGGAAATCTTATTGCCACTGCTCTTGAAAAGATAGTTATATTGATCTGAGGTTAAACCAGAAGTCTTCTTATGATGTCTAGCTGGTCCCAAATGAAAATGGTTCCATTTGGACATCCATTATGGCTACCACAGCAGCCATCTTGAAAATCTTGTTATATCTACTCCAGAATGGATGGTCATGTCAACATGGGGTTTTCACTAAAAGACTTTTTATGATGTCTGGTTGGTCCTAAATGAAAATGGTGCCTATTAGATGTTCAGTATGGCCACCATGGCTGCCATCTTGAAAATCTTGTTATTGCTACTCCTCAATGGAAAGTCATATCAGCTTGGGCTTTTCACCATAAGACTTCATATGATGTCTAGCTGGTCCTAAATAAAAATGGTGTTGATATGAAATCCAATATGGCCACCATGGCACTAATTATGATATCTAGTTGGTCCGGAATGAAAATTATGCCAATCACTCCTTGAATAAGGCTGCCACAATGAACATATTGAAAGTCTTGTCACTAATTCTCTTGAATGGATGGTCATATCAACATGGGATTTTCACGAAAAGTCTTCTTGGGTGGTGTCCAGTTTGTCCTAAATGAAAATGGTGCCGATCTTACATCCTATATCGCTACCACACTGGCTAATTTGAAAATCTTTTCACTCAAGAATATCAGAGATGGTTTCAACACTCTGCAGTTAAAAAGAAGAAATGGTCTTATCTTGAATTCCAGGAAATTCTTTTCGGCCAGTTAAGCATCAGTCTATTTGAGGGACTCATGTTTTTTTTTTAAATCATATATTCCAGAGTGGAAGATGTGTATATTATTGATTCAGATAAACTGATAATCTGGATACACAAGGTTGGGATAAAAGAGCATTAAATGTATAAATATCAACTCGTTTATTCAGCTACACATAATACATACAGTAATGGGTATTTGAATGCTCTTTTGCATCTTATAAAATATACAAGAAAATGAACTGTTTATGGATTCCTGGCTTTTTTGGTTAATTGAGGGTCAGTCTCTTTGAGTGATATGTACATCCATACATACATGTGTAGAGAGACAGACAGACAGGTTAAAATTACACTTTTTCTGGTGCAAACCTATGTAGTTTCTATAGTGACCTATTTATTCCTAAAATCCATTTCCACAGGTAACAAATACACACACTAAAGGAGAAATTTCTGTAAGCTTTCATTGCATTATTGGTTGTATACATCTATACCTAAATCTGTTTGTTGATTTATTTATACCTAATTACTGATTGATATGATGCCTATTTAGATACAGTCTTGCTTTCAAAGTATTGCTACACATGCCTGTCACCTATGTTTATTACAGAATTCAGCAAGAACACCTATATCTGGCTTTAAACCTAGTGCCCCATCTATTTGGTTGGGACATATGCCTATTGGTTCATTGAATTTTTAATTCTTTGTATTTGATTTTATTATTATTATTATTATTATTATTACACAAATGCAGCATTGTCTCTACTTGGTTGGCATGACTGATTTTGTAATTTTACTGTCACTTTTGTCGCTAGTGTGTCATCACAAGGGTACTTCTCAGAGGTAGATGATCATATACACTCGTGCAATTTGCTAGTTAGGGATCGCTGAAGAAGAGAAGGTAAATCTTGTTTTGGGAAAGGCCTACATATATTAGTAGCATGCATTGTTCTTAAAGGATGCCAGTGATACCAGTGAACAGACAGGTGGACTTGTGGATGTTACTTGTTTTGTCTGTAATATTATTTTGGCATCACTAATTGTTCGCTGTGATTCATGTTATGTGTGGTTTGATAATGTCTTGTGTTGAAATACAACGACTACACTTCATTTCTTTTGTGTTGATGTATTGTAGCATGCAAGCATGTATCGCTTGTCATTAAGTACTGAGAAACTTCACCAAAAATTTTATTTTTACCCATAAGTAATTCTTGAAAAATTTTAATGGCGCTAAAATACTTTGATGTACAGTATCTCCCTTTTCATTTTGGAGGATTGTGGAGATTTGTTACTAGAGAAAATTTATTGTAATTTAAATTTTATCAGCAATGATTTTCCATAAGCATGTTATGTGATTCCCTACAGTTTCAAGCTTGAGAATCTGTTATACATCTAAATGGCTGTACAGGTCTACCATCGTATCAGCGTGTGTTGGCTACTATGGCGTGTCCTTGGGCAAGGCACTTTACTCGGATCACCTCGGCACTAAATAACTTGTGTTGCTGTGCTGTAAAACTCCAAACCAAGTCTATCTCTACATCAGTCTATCTGTACATCAGTCCATTTGTACATCAGTCCATCTGTACATCAGTCCATCTGTACATCAGTCCATCTGTACATCAGTCCATCTGTACATCGGTCCATCTGTACATCGGTCCATCTGTACATCAGTCCATCTGTACATCAGTCTATCTGTACATCAGTCCATCTGTTACCTTTCTTTTCTGCACAATAACTTTATTTTTTTACCATCTACCTTTACCAAACTTGGTGAATGTCTTGCACTTAGTGTAAGGCATCTTCACTAGCCAAGGTTTGTCAATCCGCCATCTGATTTGATGAAGCTGAAATAAAATAATCCAATCAGATCCCTTCTTATATGTACAAGAGCTGAAACAAATATCCGAACATTCAAATTAGAATACTTTTTTGTGAATATTCAAATAGAAAATTGCTATTTCAATATTCAGGTTTTTTAACCCAGTGAGCTTGGCACCATTTTGTAACAGAAACAAACAAGACAAAATGTTAAGTATGCAATGTTGAATTGATTAGTTTACAGGGGAACAACTTGAAATCTGCTAAATCGCCTGAAATTCAAACTCCAAGTCACACGGTAATCATAATGTTAAATTTCTGAATAGTTACATTGCTCACAACATCGCCATTTCTATTCATTCTACTCTTGGAAAGATGTAATATTTCATGTTAATGAAGAACATGGAACATGGTATACAATAGGGGTCATATCAATAACCAACCAGAGCTTTGAAAAAATTGTGAACTGTTGTCAGACATTCGTTCTGTTAGGAGCAGTTGTGATCATTCCCGCAAACCATTACCACTACCCCACCCCTCCCCACTCCTGATCATCTTTCCTAGAAAGTTAACTTCAGTATAGTTCCACATTTGGTCTTGTATTGAAGTTTTGAAGTCATTGTACAGCTATTAAATTACCAATATCCTTGAAATCTGATACTATACTTTTCTTCATTTTCTTCAAAGTCAATAATGCAGAGTTTACTATCGTATTAAAAAGAAAATACATGGGCCAGTTGACATGACGTTGGAACACAATCATTTTAATTGTACCAATCAAGAGTTTGCTGTCACAATAAAGTTTGCTACTCTCTGTTTTTGCTGTGCATTAGTACAAAGCCAGAGTAAATTTCATAGTTAATTTCACAGGTACCTGGCCTTGGTAGAAGTTACATTACACTGTTTACAGAAGCCTAAACCACAAGGCCATTTCACACCTATTGCAATGACATCTTACGTATAAGATGATGTCAATACCTGAGTATGGGTTTCAGTTAAAACAATTATTTACCAAGTCTGAAATAGGAGTTTCTAATGGCTTTACAGAAAATTCTACTGTCTGATTTGGGCATTTTATAGTCTGTCAAAAAGTAGGTTCCATCTGCATGGTTGGTCAGGTATATACTAGGATGACAAGTTCTGGAGACCTGCAATCAACGTATCAAAATTTAATTAAATTGGTAATATGTCGATGTGATCTTGATTGTGAACAAATCACATCCCAGAGAAATTTTGAGATCATCCCTGCATTGAACTGAATGTTGTTACGACTCTATGGTCTAAGAAAAATGTAACAGAAAAAAGTGAAACCAATAAATGAAGTAAAAATCAACAAGCAATTTATTTCTAGACAATTAAAGTGATAATTCGAAAGACACTTACAGTAACGTGAATTAATATCCAAATAATCCAATAATCCTAAGTGTCTTAATTACTAGTCCTAAATATAGAATGTTCCGAATGAATGCTTGTATCCTTGAATGTGTTGATGTGTCAATAGTTTTTAATGTCATGTTGTGCCCATAGTATTTAATGTGATGAAGTGCCAAAATGAAGTACTCCAGAATATCTTTGAATAATTTCACATAAATTCCAAAATCATGAATTCAAAATCCAAAAGTCTATGAGCACTTTTATAATCCAATGAATATTTTAAATAATTCCTCTCTCTGAATTTGGAATGATTTTTCACAACTGTAATGGCTCTTTAAAGACTGATGTTAAGGTCGAAACTGAAAAACTGTCCACTAAACATGGTATATATAAAGATGGGTCACATGACAATGTTCTAGAATATTATGGTGTATGTGACTTTTGACACATAACTCTAAAGGAAATTCTGGTTTTATCTGTAAACAAAATCAACCTTGACCTCAAACTGAATCAACAACTTGTTTACCAAAACTGTCCTTGAACTCAAATTCTAAGTAAACAACCTAATTCAAGGACAATAGCAAAGCATGTCAACATTATACTTAACATTAAGGTTTAGGCAAATATTAAAGTCAAGAAACATTTATAATTTCCTAAAATATTTATAATATTATATAACATCATACATAACAACAGGTAATCAAATTTCTGCCCTTTACCGACCGTCTAAAGGAACATTTATGTTTGTACAGAGTTTGAAAATAAACAGGGAAAATAGTTCCTACATTCATCTGATTTTTCATTTTATTTCTCAGATAATTTTCTGAAGACCACTTCAATTCGATTGAGTTAGATTTAGATGACTTATTTCACAGTATTTTCAATGTGGCTTGGCTGGCAGTTGGGATGTTAATAAAGATCAAAGTAGACAAAGTAAAGAGGATGGATTTATTACCCTTATTAACATCAAATAATATTCTAATCATATTTGAATACAATCAAAGAAATATTAAAATAGTAGAATTTGGTATTCGTTTCAGCTCATAATAATCATAGCAGCCTCAGTATACAATGACATGTCGCATGTGAGTTTCTCCAATTTAAACATTTCACACAAGTAATAATTTCTGGTCAGTGCAGGTGAACATCATGGGAGTCACCTTTTTGAATTCCTAACAGGTCATGTAATGAGCTCATTTGTTGGTCGATTAATCTTGCTTTCTACAGGCAGTAACTCTTTCATCTGCGAGAGGTTACTTGTTTAGAACACTGTTAATGTAAGCTACATATGCCAAATATCAATGTGGAATGAAGTGGATTGTGGAATGAAGTGGATTGATCACCATTGGCAAGCAGAGATGTGGATACGGAAGAAGCCAATTGATTTTGAAGTCAAAAGATCCAAGGTCAAGGTCACTGACTGAAAGAAGGAAAATGGTTTCTGCACAGTAATAATAGTTCTACACTGTAGATCCAGACCAGACCAAACGTTGATGGCTTGCACTTAGAGTAAGGAAGAAGCCTGTTGATTTTGTGTCAAAAGTTCAAAGGTCAAGGTCACTTTGTAACTAAAAGAAGAAAAATGGTTTCCAGTCAGTAACTTTAGTTTTGCATCGCAGACCTGGACTAAACTATGTGGCATACT
The DNA here is from genome assembly GCA_029931535.1 of Margaritifera margaritifera. NCBI lineage: Eukaryota > Metazoa > Mollusca > Bivalvia > Unionida > Margaritiferidae > Margaritifera > Margaritifera margaritifera. The sequence goes on along the minus strand of JAQPZY010001404.1, from coordinate 735,096 downwards.
TGCAAGTGGAGTAAGGAAGAAGAAGTCTTTTGATTTTGGGGTAAAAGGTCACTGTTGCTGAAAAATGAGAAATGGTTTCTGCAAAAAAGCTTCAGTTCTTGACAACATACCTTCACCATAGTTTGTGGATGGTTTACACTTTGGATAAGAAGCCTATTGATTTGTGGGTAAAAAAATTCAAGATCAAGGTCACTGACAAGGAGAAGAAATATGTTTTTTGCATAATAACTTTTTTCTAGATCATGTACATTGATCAAAGTTTGTGGAGGTCTTCTGCTTAAGGTAAGATAATGGCCTATTGGTTTGGGAGTCAAACAAGCAAAGATTAGGGTCATTGTGACTCGAGAAACAGTGGAGTTTGTGCAATAACTTTGTTTTAGAGTACCGATATGTTCTATGACCAAACCTTGTGGATGGCTTGCACTTAGAGTAAGAAAGAAACTGTTGATTTGAGGGTCTAAAGGTCATATCTCATGGTCATGGTAAGTCTAATAAGAAAATAATAGTGCATGCACAGTATGTTTAGTTAAGACTCCATGCCTTGTCCACTTTGGGCAAGGTCATTGCGATCTGTTGGTCAATAATATCAGTCAGTCATGACCTACTAGTCCCTACATAGAGGACAGTTAAATATTGGGTGACATTTCATATACCATTTATAATACTCATTAAAAACAAAATACCTTTTCGTGTTGACTTTTCAAAAGTACTTAACAGGTTCTGACAAAATTTGACTGAAAGCATCCTTGCATGAAGGCCATTCAGATTTTCACAAATGATGCCAATCCACCATCAAATGGGGACACTGTTTCTAACAATGGAAAAACCGTTAAATGTCAACGACTATCATAGAAACCCATATTTTGTGTCCAACTGCCCTTGTATTCAGCTTTAAGGTGGATGTCAGTCAGGTGAGCAATCTTTAACCCAAGTGAGCCTCTTGTTTGGACATTGGTGTATTTCATATGTGTATGTATTTGCTGGATTATTATCAGACTTTGCACACAAGTCATTGTTGCCATGGAAATTTGTTGCAAATGATTGGTTGAAAAGGTCAGAGCTCAAGGTTGCAGGATTACTCAGAGGGAGGGGAAAAGCAATGTTTACTTTAGACCATAGATTTCATTGTTTTGATGATAACTTTTCCCCTTCAGAAGGTGCAGGCTCTAAGATACCAGGAAACCAAGAAAATAAAGGAACATACGAAGAATCTCAAAAACCAGCCTACAAAGGTAAAATCAAAGTAAACACTTTTGGGGTTTGTACATTTTTCTGTTTCCTTGAATAGGAGTTGTGTAATCCTATTCATGTGTGCATGCCTTGGTATGTCAGTGTTTGTTCCTGACTGGGAAAAGTACTTTTATTTTGCAAATATTGATGAAAGTTGGGGAAAACCTGGGAATTTTCAGCCACCACTTGTTGACAGAAAAAATACATAATTGAGTTGTCATTGAACTGATTGTGAGTTCTTACTGGAATTTTTCAGAGGTTGTGGAACTCTTTAAGTTAGTTGAGATACAATAGCTGTATGGATCATTTAGGTGCTTGCCCTAAACATATTTGCATAGTCAACCCAAGCCCTCAGTCAATCGGATTGGTCAACTAGACTGGTTACCCCTTAGTCTGGTCCATATCAGTATCTTTTCTTATGTGGAAGATAAGAAGAGTCTAGCATCACACTGAGCCAACATGTTGTCTGTGATGTGTGATCTTGGTAAATGATAGAGAAAAATAATAAAGCTTATCTTGTCCAGTTCCCCTTTTGATATGTAAAGTTTAAAAAAATGTATTGTGATAAATCTGTGCTTATTATGTGGTAGTTCACACTGGGAACACAGTGTTAAGCATTATTGTCAGTAGGAACCTTCAAATGAAAATGGATTGTGATAAATCTGTGCTTATTACTTGGTAGTTCACACTGGGAATAAGGTGTTAAGCAATATCATCTGTAGTAACCTTTGCCAGTCCCAACTTATATTTGTGGTGAATGTTACTATCTGACTTTGCTACATATGTAGAAATCCACTGACTGTCTGGCTCATTTTCAGTGCAGATTCCTATGTTATAGGTGACCTTGACAATGACTGCATTAAAATATATACAGTCCATAGTCAGATTACATAGAAAGTAGATGTTAGGCACCAACCAGGCATAAGCAGGTCTAAGGAAAACCACTCATCCTCGCATCCTCACTGTACAAAATTGGCTGTGTCGATTAAACCTTTACTACTTACTTGTCCCTCGTTTGAGTAGATGTAGATTCACACCTTGAGATTATCTTAACATGCTCTGAAGCTCAGCATTGCTTAACATCTTGTGTACATCAATTATCCATTACTTTTGCCTACTTGTCAGTCCAGAACATGTTGCAAAAGAAGCTGACTTTTTTTCTTTACACAGGCACCTGAAACACACTTGATACTAAAATCGGTTCAGATCATGAAAATATTATGTTCATAGTAAAGACAGCAGGTTTAAAACCATTCTATTATCGAACTTGTGTCGGGTGCCAGTGGTTATTTAGTAAGAGCATCAGTAGTTTAGTGACAAGTCTACTGTGTTAAGTAAAGTGATAACAGGGACGACTATCTGTTGCAACTCATTTGTCCCAAGGAGGAGTGCTTAGGAAACAAAATTCCTGAGACCTGCATAAGTGGATTTTTAAAAAATAATTAAGTTCCTCTTTTTATATAAAGGTATATAATTTTCAAGAGCTTCTGGTCTAAATTTAAAACAACCCTTCTCTAAAAAAACTTTTATCATACCAACATATGCAGTTAAGCGGAATAAAGTTATCATTTTTATTCTGTAAATTAAAATGAGTTACATGCAAATTTATATGAATTTCAATAAATATACTTGTTTCTAGTGGTTTAGTACATGGTCATATGTTTAATTCAAATGTTATGGAGAGTCTCAAAATAGAAACAGCTTTGATTTTTTAAATGCAGTTTTCTAATCTTAAATGTTTTTAATTCTGTTCTGTAAGGGTCATAAGTGAACCTTGAAAAAATGAACTTCATCTAGGAAAAAAACGGGAAAAGACCTGGAAATTTTTGTTTCACAAAGTGGGGGAACCTTGTGTGCAATGTAACATGACTCTTACGCCATTGAAGATATATTTTGTACCTTGAGTTATAATTCGGGCTGGTTTGTAGATATTGTAAAATCCTGAAAATAAGTGTGTACAGAACATAAGTGTATTCAGACCTTCTCATTTTCTTTTGTAAGAAAAGTAAGAACATATAGATTGGTTGGTTAGTTTTGTGGGTTTAACACCTTTTTTCAGCACATGATAGGCTATACATGGCAGCCAGTATATTTGGTGGAGGAAGAACCCGGGAGGACCTCTGGGAGAACTACCAACCCACAGGAAGCTACTGGCAAGTTTTCTCAAATACTCACATTAGCCAAGACGAGATTCAAACCCAAATGGATAGAGATGAGATGTGAGTGATCTGTAAAGGTGAGCGCCTTAGACCACTCGCTCACCCAGGGCCCCAGGACATATAGGACTATAAAATTAAAACAGAGTGCACTGCAGCTTGATGTGTCTATTATCCAGGTTTTACAGCATGTCCAATGGTTTGAGAATTTGTATCTTACCCCCCACCCCCACCCTACAACCCAATCCTGGAATTGAGTCAAGAAGGCAGATGAGGGTGGTGTAATGAGCCATTGTGTGACTTGGCTGTTATATCTAGCTGAGATGAACAACATTAAAAAGTTTGTGTGTGTGGCTTGGCTGTTATATCTAGCTGAGATGAACAACATTAAAAAGTCTGTGTGTGTGGCTTGGCTGTTGTATCTAGCTGAGATGAACAACACAGAAAAGCCTATGTGTGTGTTGCTTTGGCTGTTGTATCTAGCTGCGATGAATAATATAGAAAAGCCTGTGCATGTGTGTGTGGCTGGGCTGTTGTATCTGGCTGAGATGAACAACTTAGAAAAGCCTCTGTGTGTGTGACTTGGCTGTTGTAATCAGCTGAGATGAATAACACAGAAAAGCCTGGGTGTGTATGTATGGCTGGGATGTTGTATCTAGCTGAGATGAAAAACAAAGGAAAATCTGGGTGTCTGTGTGTGACTTGTAGTGCTGAAATGAACACCTGATATTACCATTCAAATATTCATAGCCTGTATTCAATTTATATTCAAGCATTCATTATAATGTCAACATTAAATATTTACCATCATCATAGCCGACTTGTGTTGAATCAAAGACCTTTAAGTCGGACTTTTAAACAAGTTCTGTAAACCTATCTCATTTGTGTATAGACTTGTCTCATCTTCCAAGATGCTGAACTACTAAGCTATGGAACCCTTATGCAATAAACAGTGGGTGACATTTCAGAAAACACATACAAGAGATTTCTTTTGCTGAAATATGGATCCATTTGTTGTATCTGCATAATTAGTGACAGCTAATGAGAATACATGGAAGAACTGTTAGATGGGTATTCTAAAAACTACTTTCTTAATTGGTGAATTGGTGAAACATATATAGCTTGTCTAAACCTCGCCCTGCTTTCATGAAACATCTGTTTTTGAGTATGTACTACATATCTCAGATTTTTATATCTCCGTAAAATGTTATGACCAGCAAAATGATGGACAATTATTTTAAAAATCAGACCATCACACCTATTTGATGAAATAGCAGGGTGTTTATGCTTCAGGTGATTTATCAGATTAGGTGTCATACCGCTGTATGACAGTTGATATTGACAAAGTTTGTCTTGTACATTTGTTCTGTCGAATAAACACAATTTAAAGTGTGTTGGGACACCAGCTTCAGTTAGTGTATATGTATGTACACATTATGGTTGCTAACAGATACTACATATCATGGGGCCATCTTAAAGTTTTGGTAACTTGATAGTTGCCTTAAAAGTGGACCCCTTCATATATAAATGATACAATTAATATTTGAATACCAATTTCTGATTCGATTATTTGTCAAGATGTATTCTTATTGGAATCTAGCTTAAATAATCTAGAATTTGGCTGCCTTTCTCATGCACTGCATATAAATATTATTATAAAACATTCAGTGACTCCTGCCTCTTTGGCTGGGGAAATTTTTTTAATAATTTCTAATCCATTGCTCAAAATAAAGTTATAAAACTTTGTCATTCATTTTGTTACGACTAGAGGTAATGTAACAGAAGAAAAGACTCAAACAAACACATCAGAATTGTGATCTTAAACTCTGATTTCTGGTCAACAAAATGAATCATTCTTTGGATTACGAAATCCAGTTCAGAAGTTCAAAAGTTCAAACCCTCACACGCTGGATCACGTGACATGACTAATGCTTTAAGCAAAATATTGATTTTCCCAGTGGCCAATATATTGGGTCACATGTACCGTATATGTACTTTCTGCAAGACAACAGCTGTTAGACTATTATGCAGAGATCATAAAACTATACCATTATTTAAAAACAAAATGATACATAATTCCGTAACACCTTCCCCCTTTTAAAAAAGAAACGTTTTATACAAGAAAACTTTCTTTTGGCAAATACTTCTAACATATAAGTAATTGATTGCATAAAAAAATAATACATGATACAGTCATATATACACAACAATGCAAACTGTAAAGTTATGCACGTGAAAGTGCATCAGCGATCAAATTTTCTTTTCCCTTGATGTGCCTGACTTCGATGTTATATGGTTGTAACATCAGACTCCATCGTATCAATCTTTGATTCTTTTTCTTCATCTTATTAATGAAAGTGAAGTGGAGGGGGTTGTGATCACTGAAGACAACAACTGGAGAAGGAGCTGCAATAACATACACCTCAAAGTGTTGCAAGGCCATTATCAAAGCCAAACACTCCTTCTCTATCATGGAATAATTTTTCTGGTGCTTATTCAATTTCCTTGAAAAATAGCACACAGGATGATCCACACTATTGCTCTCTTCCTGTAATAACACTCCACCAACCCCAATGTCACTTGCATCTACAGACATTTTGAAAGATTGATTCAAATCTGGAGCTGACAGAACTGGTACACTTTTGAGCATGGCCTTTAACTTATAAAAAGCCTCCTGACATTTTTCTGACCAGAGATACTTGGTATTCTTACTAAGCAAATTGGTCAGGGGCTCAGCTATCATGGAAAAATTGGAACAAAATTTCCGATAATACCCCAAAACTGCATCAGTTGCTTCTTACTGACAGGCACAGGGAACTCAGAAATAGCCTTAACACAGGCACGACAAAAGTCACTTTTATTCAAATTGATGGTCAAATTTTCTTCGCAGAGTCTTTTGAAGAACTGCTTAATTGTTTTCATGTGATCTTGCCATGTGTCGTTGTAGATGATGATGTCATCGATGTTAGTATCACAATTTCTTATTCCAGATGTTATCATATTCATCAAATGTTGGAAAGAACTTGGGGAACCCTTCATCCCAAATGGCATGACTTTGTATTGGTAAAGTCCATCTGGAGTCACAAATGCTGAAATTTCTTTTGCTCTCTCTGTATTGCAATTTGGTAGAATCCCTTCAATAGGTCAAATTTTGTGACGTATTTGGCATTTCCAATCCTGTCAATACAGTCATCAATTCTAGGAATTGGAAATGAATCTGTCTTGATGACACTATTTACTTTTCTATAATCAGTACACATATGGAAAGTCTTATCTAGTTTCGTCACTAAAATACATGGTGAACTCCAGTCACTTTTACTTGGTTCAATAAAGTCATTTTCCAGTAAATACTGAATTTCTTTCTTGTGATAGTCTTGTTTGAGAGGATTCATCCCATAAACGTGTTGCTTTATAGGTGTTGAATTTACTATTTTGACATCACGGAAAATTTTATTGGTTCGTGTGGGAATATCTGAAAATAAATGTTCATTTTCTTTTATCAGCTGCTTCAGTTCGTTAATCTCAGTCGGCAGTAGATGCAAAAGTTTCTGGTCCAGATCGTCCAGAATTCAGAATTGCGAAGAGTAGTGACTTCGAAATCATCACTTACTGATTTCTCATCTTCATTCAAATGTTGATTGTGTGGGACAGGTACTACTAAAGTAATTGGATAATTTATGTGGCTATCTCTGTCTACATATTGTTTCAACATATTAATATGGCAAAGTTGTTTCTGCTTTCTCTTCCCAGGAGTATTAATAATGTAATTTAAATCACTCACTTTCTTGTGAATGGTATTGGGGGCATAATACTTAGCCTGAAGAGGATTTTGGGGTATGTGTAGCAGAGCCAAAACTCTATCACATGGCTGAAAACTCCTATCTTTCGCTTGTTTCTCATACCTCAATTTCATATTCGACTGGACTGATTTAAGATTATTTCTTGCCACCTCGCAAGACTTAGATAATCTATGTTTAAATTTAGAGACAATGTCCAGAATATTTAATTCCGACTCTTCAGCAGAAAGAAGTCTTTCTTTCAATAACTTTAATGGATCCCGTACAGGACTGAATCCCAGACACTGACCCCCCCCCCCCCCACAGCATACAACAATAATTGCATACCTTCATCCCACTCCCTTTCTGTTCCACAACAACAAACCAAAATTATACTCTATCTCATAATAATATGTTCTAATCATATGTTCTAAAGTCTGATATTGTACCGAATTAAGGAGACCAAATAGTGTGAACAACTTGACCAAAGCCTTCACTGTGGTCTCGGTTTTAATATTCCACAAAGGAATAGCTTCTGGAAATCTTGTGGACGCACACTTATTCATCAACAAGAATTGGTTGCCTAACTTGGTTTTATGTAAAGGGCCGACACAATCTACCATCATTCTACCAAATGATTCTTCAAATGCAGGAATAGGTGACAGATAAACTTTGGGCATCCTCTGATTGGGTTTTCCCAACATTTGAGAAGCATGACTTGATTTAAAAAACTTAGGAACATCACTCCTAAATGACCAGACAATGGCATTTCATGGACTAAACTAAGTATTTCCTGACGATAGGATCTAGGAACTACTATCTGATAAATAATTGACCACTCGTCACCAGCGGGTACCTCAGGTGGTCTCCATTTCCTCATAAGGACCCCATTCTTCAAGAAGTAACAAGTTCCTTCTTGTGTGGCTTCAGTTTCATTCATAGCCCTTGAAAACAAACATGACATCTCAAGATCTTCCTGTTGTAAGACAACTAGTGTTTGTCTTTTATCACCCTGATTATTTTTATGAGATTGTGTAGCTGAAAGATTATCACTGTGATCAATACTTGATTGATCCAAACTAGGAGCAAAAGTGACCTCATTAAAAGCCTGACCCAAAAAGGTGTCCACTAAAGGAAATACATCCTGTTTGACAACATCATTCTCAAGAGCACACTTTGCCATAGCTCTAGTAACTGCACAAGCTGGATATAAACCAGGGATTTCTACTTCAATAGGATCAACTCTTTGATCCATACTACATGTAGGCTTGTCAGTTACAAGTGGATTAACCACGACCTTATCTCCTGCTAGGTCATTACCTAGTAATAATTGGATGCCCTTTATAGGCAAAGAAGCCACTGCTCCTATTGTCACAGGTCCCGAAACTAAGTCTGATGACAAATTAACACAATTAAGAGGGACATTTACCTATCCACATTCTACCCCCTGTATTAGAACACTTTCACTAGTAGAAGTCTTCTCAGAAAACAGCAAAGTACTATCTAACAATAGACTCTGAGAAGCTCCTGTATCTCTTAATATCTTAATAGGAGTAGTCTTATCCAAGTCACCAACAAGTGACACCGAACCCTTCGACATGAATGGTTCGTATTTCTTCATTACAAAATCAGACTGAGGTATGCAAGCCTCCACACAAGTATATTTCTTGATACATGACCCTGACCTTGACTTCTTAATAACGAGAGCATTTGGAACTGCTCTGTTAGAATTGCGTTGCTTATTTTTCAACCAAAAGCAATCAGAAATAACGTGTCCTTTTCTCTTACAAAAGGAGCACGTGGGAAGAGATAAGGTTTTCTGATACTCCTTATCAGAAATTTGATTCATCACAGTTACACCAGCTTGAGGTCTGTAATTACTCAAACGAGTCTGAAATGGTTTCTTAACATATACTTGTTGAGAGGAAGATTTATTTACAAATCGAACCTTGTGAATCAAAGAATATTCATCAGCTGTACTAGCTGCTTTATCTAAAGTTTCAACCCCTTTCTCATCAAGGTATATTCTAATGTCACTACTGACACAATTCTTGAACTCTTCAATCAATACCAGTTGCTTAAGATTATCATAATCCTTATCAACCTTCTTGGACATACACCATCTCGTCAACAAACACTCTCTCTCCCATGCAAATTCTAAATTAGTCTGGGTAGTTTCCTTCCTACAATTTCTAAAGTTTTGATGATAAGTTTCAGGTACCATCTCAAAAGCCCTCAAGACATATTCTTTGACCACTTTATAATCACCAGATTGTTCAGATGAGAGTGCAGTATAAACATTACTAGCTTTGCCAGTAAACACACTCTGCAATAATGAGGTCCACTTATCTTCCGGTCATTTCAAATTCTCAGCAATTTTCTCAAAACTGAGAAAATATTTGTCAACCTCCTTTTCTCTAAAAGGGGGGACCAGTCTGATATGTTTGGCTACATCAAAATATGAACCCGTATTGACATGAGAGTGCCTTTTACTGGTCAATTCTAATTCCCTTAATCTAAATTCCCGTTCCTTATCTTCTTTTCTTTCCTGCATTTCCCTTTCTTTTATTTCCTTCTGTATTTCATTATCTTTATCCTCCCTTCTTTCCCTCTCTCATATTTCCCCCTCTCTTAATTTATCCTGCATTTCCCTATCTCTTAATTTATCCTGCATTTCCCTCTCTTCTTTTCTTTCCTGCCTTTCCCTATCTTTTCCTCCCTTTCCTTATCTTTTTCCCTTTCCTCCCTTCTTTTTTGCATCTGCATTTGTTCCCATTGCAGTTTAAGCTTTTGTAACTCTATGTCCTTAGCTATCTGTAATTTCTTTCCTAAACTGGATGGAGATTTCTTCTTTACACTCAAAACACCCTCTTCAAAAACACCTGTTTGTACCAAATAGTGTATCAATATACTCCTAATCTCTTGTTTCAACATGGAAACCTTTACTTCAGTCAGACTATAATGTTTAGCAATTTGAAGTAATTCGTCGTTCTTCAAAGACTCAAATTTCTCCTGGGTAGGATCCGCTATGAAACTCTCTACTTTGGATGTGATGATGAAAGCCTGTTCGTTTCTCTATTTATTTTTTAATCAGGAAATAAAAATGTCTAAGACCACTAAAATTTCAAACAATGAAATTCAAATCTAAAAAAAAAAACAATTTTCCAAAGTATCAAAATCTCTGAAATATCAAAACCTCGAAAATATATAATTAAGTTTAAATCCCGAAATATTCAAAATTCGGATCCCGAAATTATTCAAATTTCTAATCCCGAGACAACGAGCCCCCAATTTCTCTTGTTACGACTAGGGGTAATGTAACAAAAGAAAAGACTCAAACAAACACATCAGAATTGTGATCTTAAACTCTAATTTCTGGTCAACAAAATGAATCGTTCTTTGGATTACAAAATCCAGTTCAGAAGTTCAAAAGTTCAAACCCTCATGCGCTGGATCACATGACATGACTAAGGCTTCAAGCGAAATATTGATTTTCCCGGTGGCCAATGTATTGAGTCACATGTACTATATATGTACTTTCTGCAAGACAACAGCTGTTAGACTATTATGCAGAGATCATAAAACTATACCATTATTTAAAAACAAAATGATATATTATTCCGTAACAATTTAAACAGAAGCACACTGTGACCATATATATTTCTCTTTGTTTTCAAGGAGGCTATTGCTTTGACCTTTCCTTTCTTTAACATCATTCAGTTGGCAGTCACTTTCATATGACTGATTACTGTATAGTATTTCTAATTATCATCACTGATTGTTTCTACTTCAGAGTGTGCACCTGCTACAAACCAAGACATGTCTTCTGCAACAGGATCTGAAGCAAAGAACAATTGTAGTGTTGACATTTTAGAATCGTCAGACAATTACAGACCTGGTGGTAAACTGTCATCTGATATAAGTGGCAAACAAGGATTAAATGGTTGTAATGCAACAAGTGACAGCCATACACCAGAAACTGGTGAAATAGCAGAAGGCAATGTGTTTGACTTGCCATGCAGCAGCCCAGTTAAGAGAAAAAAGACAAATAAAGATCGACTCTCATTGTCCCCTTTTTCAAAATTTGAAACAGAAATCTCATCAAGCCAGTATAAAAGTAACAAGGGAGATCATATAACAGACAAGAGGAGTACCACAGAATTTAGTCGTTCAAAGCATGACAAGGGCATTTCAATACATGATCAATGTCAGTCAAATCAGGATCCATCATTAAAGAGTTCTGCTGAAATGAACCAGTCAGAGGAAGGTGCTTCTGCTGTTGCGTTGGCAACGGGAGGTATTCCAGAAGAGGGCAGTGATGTAATGTCAGGTAATGTGTGCCCTAAAGTGCCCAGAGTCAAGAGAGCTAGTTTGCCCTCTGGCAAGGGTACTGTTGTTATTGTCACAGAAGTGCTCACTCCATGGTATTTCTATGTACAACAGATCAGCACAGAATTTAAGAGGCTGATGCAAGAGATTTGGTGAGTAGATTTTTGGGCAAGTTATGTATGAAAATATGTCTCAGATTATTGTTTGTATTACCAATTTTCTTGGCACCTCAAATTTGCAAAGGATTGGCACCATTGTATTTGAATTGAATTGCTGTGAAAAGCCTGATTCACTCAAGTGACTTCAGCAATCAATATTTTTCGTCTAGAATATATTCTTACATGCCCTCTCTAGGCTTGGTCTGATATGTTTCAAAATCGTATTGCAGCAGAGGTAAAAGGAAAAAAGCCTGGTATCCCAGCTTAAATTCCATTGCCCAGAGAAGGCACTTTAATATGAAACTGTTAACCCTTCACCTCATACAAGCGCTTTTGGATGCCTCCACTGCATTCTCATTTAAGTGCTTTTGGACACCTCCATCAGATTCACATAAAAGCGTGTTTGGATGCCTGTGCACCATCCGGATGGAAGTGCATTTCGACACCTGCAGTAAATGTCAGCTGCTTTGAGCAGGTTTTCGTAGTGCCACCTTTGGAGAAAGCAAGCTATTAGAAACTACAGGCATTGAGGTAAATGACCATTAGGTCACATCACGTGGTTGCTATTTAAGATGTAGTCGTAATCTGCTATTTAAAGTAAATGGGTTGGATTCTCCACTATCCAAAATGGAGGCCACAGATTTCGTTCAGCACTTTCTTGGGTTTGGATGATTAGAATTATGACTATGAAGGCTTCAATAAATCAGATGAAGACTCTGATATCAATGTGGGCAACAGTTTATTTTATAATTTATCAAATTAGGATGATTTAGTGATACAGATGTAGACAACAAACCAGTATATTTAGAGGTTGAGAAAGGTCAGCTATGGTTGGTCACACAGCTTCATTGACTTGATGCTGAATGAGTTCTCTCAAGATTTTAAAGCATATAAAAATTTCTTCTGTGAAAAATAATTATACAACTGTAAAGATCAGATTTTACTCTTAAACCTATCTATTGATAACAGATATGTACAGAGAAGGTAAAATAGTTAAAATTTATGTTAAATTTGACATACAGTACACTGCTATAAAGTTTAAAGGCAGGCCTATTCGCATAGTCATGTAGGTAACAGGTTCTATTTATAGCACACTGCTCTCTGTGGCTTAGGCACGTGTATACCAACAGTAACAGATGCCATGAGGTAAAGGTTTAACTTTAAGACTTCCCTTATTTCTTGTTAAGAGTTTTTAATAATTAGTCTCCTTTTGTACACCCACTTCTGGTATATATGAATGCTTTTGTCTGTCCGTCATTCCATCCAGTACACCAACTCGTTAGTGCAACTAGTTCTAAAGTTTTTGATGGATTGCCATCAAACTTGGTAAATATTATGGTCATTACCTGAAGATGTGTATATTGATAAATCACTGTGCTCCTACAATTTGTTGTAAGAGTTACTGCCCTTTTTGACTTTCAACTGAATGTAGTGTATGACAAAATCTTGCGAATGCAACTAGTCTCACATTTTGTAATGGATTGCCATGAAACTTCGTAAATGTTATGGTCCTCACCTCATATCAACAAATCACTGTTCCCACAAATTTTATAAGAGTTTTTGCTCTTTTTGACTTGCAGCTGAATAGTGTATGACAAAATCTTGTGAACTAGTCAAAACTTCGAAAATGTTATGATCATCATCTTAATATGCATATATCGATAAATAACTGTGCTTCTGCAGTATTTGTTAGAGTTATTGCCCTTTTGACTGGGAACCTAAACCTAATGTAGTGTACAAAAGAATTTTGTACACACAATTAGTCCCACAGAAAACTTTGTACATGTTATGGCCATCATTTGAAGATGCACATATCAACAAATTACTGCCTTCACACAATGTTTAGCCATAAGGCCTTGTGAGCTTATGGCATGGTCATGTGTCCTTTGTCTGTCGTCCTTCAGTTAACATTTGCTTGTTACCACTCTGGAGGCCATATTTGTGATCGGATTTTGTTTAAACTTGAAATAGGTGCTTATATCGTCAAGATCTCGGACGAGTTCAATAATGAGCAAGATCCATGCATGATAATGAGGTTATATTCCAGCTGGTTGGCTGAGCTTGTTACCACTCTGAAATCTGTATTTCTGATCTGATTTTGATTGAACTTGGTATATATATACAGTAGGACCCCGCTATAGCTCGCTTCGTTATTACACTAATTCGGATATAACATGATCGTGGCATGGCTCCCGAAATTTCATCTATTTTTTCGTACACGAAAAAAATTTTTTTTTCAAAGTACGAAAAATAATGTGTACAAAATTAATTATCATTTTGGGGAAGAGATCGTGTATGAATTCGGATATAATACGATCGTGGCATTGCTACCGAAATATTACAATAATTTCGCCAATTTCTTGAACTACAGCAAAGTTTTGTGCCAAAATAAACAAGAGTTTGATTTAATAATTTGGCAAGCTGTATTGTATTCTTGAAGAAAAAGTGTCTTATGATTGCATCTTTCTTTATACGAATAAAGATGCTGAACATTTCTATTTGTGAATGTTCATTTCAAATGTCTCAGTAGTCAATCACTGCACTTTGATCTTAGTTTATTTTTGAAAGATGTCAGCTCATTTTAAAGCTGATAAGTGTTAATCTTATTATTACTGATACATGAACAATAAAGTCATTAAGTCTTCTTTGTGTTTGTCTTCAATACATTCTCTGTACAATCGTTGCTCAAACAAAAGCCGACATATGTTTGCTCATTCAACTGTATACACAGCCAAGCACCAAACAATGCGGTGGTTGATAAAAGATTTGCACCTGAATTTATAAATCAATTAATTTAAGTCATTGATAATCATCAAAGTCAATCTCAAAGCTAAAGGTTGTTCAAACCATGCGGCAGTGATTTATAAAACATAAAAAAATCGAAAGCTGCCAACGCGCATACATGTCTTGGTGGTGTTGTTAGACAATCGCCACGCAATCAGTTGACCAGTGAATAAAATATTGTACATTCCCTATAGAAATGACCCCATTGTTGATTAACAATTATTCTTGCTGTAGTCGTTCAAACAAATTGGTGTCAGAGTTTTAATTAGTAGTTATTTACAATGGATAACAGTACACGGAAACGTAAAGCTTTTACTGTTAAAGAGAAGCTTGAAGCCATGGACAGGATTAAGTCCGGTGTTTCCACAAGTCAGATTGAATACCCAAGTGATATTTCTCAAGTTATCTGCCAGTGCACGTGGGCCTATAAGCCTTTGGCTTGTAAAAGCACTCGCTTTGTTTTCTAGTTGTTTTCCCACGTGACAACCCTTTGATCAAGCCACGAGTTTGATACTTATTCAGTGCCAAGTAATAAAGGGTGGTTATTTGAACTCCCTGTGATCTTGCCACACAATTGACACGTGTCCAGTTGCATCCTTTAATAGATTTCTGACTTTATGATCAAAGTGTTACTTGCAGAGCCCAAGCTCAGTCTCTGCATAAGCACCTGCATACGACAGTTAAGCTGAGGAATCGGAGTCGGACGTGATTTACGATGACTAGACGACGACGATTTACAATAACTAGACGATGATGTAGGATTTCAGAACTTTATCAGACAATGATATTATACTTCTGTGTGCATATTTTCGATGGAATTATTATGGACTCACTCCTACGCATGCCATGAGATTGGTTGGTGAGTACACGTGTTGATCCTTTAACTATTCATGCTATACAGTAACATGTACATATAAATGTACCAATGCATGGTTCTCTGAATAAAGTAAAATATTATATGTGCAATCTCTGTTTTCACTGCATGTGTATTTCTCGTTTAATATGCATTGATTTAAGATGGTAACTGTGCCATTGAAGCACGTTGTTTTGAGCCCACAATTTACCCCCCCCCCCCCCCCTTTTTCTGGTGCATGCATCATTTTCTTCAGCTAAATGACTTGGTTTTGTCTAGGTTGGTTATAGCACGGTTCGGGACGATCTCGTTTTGTGGACCCCGACCATCGTGTTATAGCGGGGTCCCACTGTACTTATATCATCAAGATCTGTGACATCTTTATCATGAGCAAGACATGTGCATCTTAATGAAGTGATCTCGCATTTGATTGGCTGAGCTTGTTACCACTCTGGAGGCCATAGTTCTGATCAGATTTTTATGAAACTTGGAATATATACTTGTACAGTAAATCCTGTCTTGAGAGACCGCTCCTTCTGCCAACAAAAAGCGGTCTCTCAAGACAGGTGGTCTTTTATAACAGGTTTGTACAAAAAAAACAGCTTCCAAGGTTGAAATTCAGCACTGTTTAAGAAGGAAAAATAACCACAATCAAAGTACATTTATTGTATTTGTTCATAGTTCTTTTTAAAATAGTGCATGCATTCATCTGAAAATAATTTTATATAGCAATAAAGATATACATGTACATCTATCATTAAACATGAATCACATTTATATTTGAAGATCACATGTACACGTATTAGGATATGAATTAATTTCTAATTGACTCCTAGTCTTTTATAACACCCTGAATTTGAGTTTCAACAATGTTTAAACTAGCTGTTATTTTGCAAGCGGTCTCCCCTTTTTCACTTCTTTCAATTGCAGTAATTCTTTCGTCCAACATTAGAATTTGTCTCTTTTTCGTTGGAGGTTCTGCCATTGTTATTAAGGTGCTAGGTGTTAACTTTATCAATGATCAGTTGTAATAACGACTGTATCAGTTTTGATCAGGCTTTGGGGAAACATGGAATACATATGCAATGTATATGTACCAATTAATTAAATAAAAAGACATAATTAACTCATCCAGAAACAATAAATTTATTTAGAGACAATAGTCAAAGGCTTAATTCACCAACGACATAAAGACAAAGGGATTAACTATATAAACAAAGGGTGTAACCAGCTGCACTAAGGTGAACAGATGATGGCTTGGGGTGTGGGCTGCAATCACGTTAACATAAAAGAAAAAGCAACAAAGAATATAACCTTTTAACAATGACAATCGAATCTGAAAAACGATTCTCCCCTACTGGTATTAATGACAAAGACAAAGACCTCATTCACCCCAGGCATTACGGATTAACTCCAAAGACAAACGACTTCAGCACTACAATGGCAGTTAGTGACATGTACATAGTTTGGTTTACAGTCTATAACAAAGGACACTACATTCATGACCTGTAAAATTTAGGAAACTGGTAGCCAGCCAAATTTTGTTGTTGTTGTTGTTGTTGTTGAAAACAGTCTTTACTTTTTAAGTGGTCATTGTTTTGTTACAAAGGATTAAATAAAGGTCAGTGGTGATTGTTTCAGTTCTTGCAATAGGGTCGTTCATAGCAGTATTATTTTTGAACAATCTGCTATTCGCAACTTCGCGGTCAATCCTACGGATCATACTTTAGTCTTGCAGAAATAGCCGAGGTAAGTCCGAATGAACAATCTGCATGTACTCTAGTCTGGTTTACAATCTATAACATATAACACTACATGCATGACCTGTAAAATTTAAGAAAGCTGTAGCCAGCCTAATTTTTTTTGTTTTTGATTTTGTTTATAAATCTTTCCTTTTTAAGCGGTCATGGTTACAAAGGATTAAAGAAAGGTCAGTGGTGTTTATCTCTGTTTTTTGTGATGCAGTCATTTTTAACTGTGTCGAAATGCATATTTTGCCAAGAAATTGTAGTCTTTGGTCTCGTTCTGCAGGTAGTTGCTCACAACAGTGCGTTTATATAATAAAATCGATCCATGCTTTATGATTGTGGTCCAAAATGACAGGTGGTCACTCATAGCAGAGGTTGCTCAAGACAGGTTTTACTGTACAATCAAGGCCTCACATGAGTTTGATAATGAGCGAGATCCACATACTAATGCGATTATCATCCATCGGATTGGCTGAACTTATTACTACTCTAGAGACTGTATTCTTGATACTATTTTGTGTCAACTTGGTAAATAGACTTAAATCATCAAGATATCCAATGAGTTTGATTATGAGCAAGATCTGTGAATATCAGTGAAATTCACCTAGATTAGAAATAGATCTTAAATCATATGCTCTTCAAATACCTGTTCTCTCACCCTCTCTAAATTAAAGCAAGGGAAGTACCCCCAGATATTGACGGTTGAGAATCACAGGTTAAGGTTACAGAGTTCTTCCCCTTGCAAAAATTATGAAAACCAGATATACAAAATATATTCTAGACTACAGGCTGTGTAATTTCAATAGAAAATAATTATAAATTAGTAAAATAATATAATACCTTAGGGATTAAAAGAAATCATTTGTAATGTATAACTGAAGTAGATTTATAAACATAAATATTGTTAGAGAAAATGTACAGTTGCTGGATGGCACAGACTGTGTGCAGTGTTGTAATTAGGGATGAGAATTTCTTTACACAATTATAGATATTTGTTTACAAGTACAGTATTGTGTTTTTTCTAATATTTATTTTGCTCCAGTAAGAATATATTTATAGTAAAAGCAGTGTCTAAGTTTATAAATTTATTTGCAGAGAATTATTTCTGAAACCTTTTCCACATTCCACTCTTCAGTTTTAGCATGTTTGTGAATTTGCATTCACAAGCTAAAACTGGTGAGCAACGTCAGGCCCAATTGGGCCTCTTGTTATTAGAGTTATTGCCCTTCTTGTTATGCAGCTGAATGCAGTGTATGACAGAATCTGTGAATGCAACTAACACAACATTTTTTGATGGATCATTGTGAAATTTGTTACATATCATGGTCATCATATGAAGATGTGCTTGTCAACAAATCACTGTGCTTTTGGGATTTTTTTAAGAGAATTATTGCCCTCTTTGACTTGGAACCAGATGTAGTGTTTTAAAGAATCTTGTGAACACAACTAGTCTTGCAGCTTTCAGTGGATTGTTATGAAACTTTGTACATCTTATGGTCATAATTTGAAAATGCGCATATTAACAAATTTCTGTCTTTCCACAATTTTTGTTAGTGTTATTGCCCTTGTCTTGCAGCTAGATATAGTGTATGACAGAATCTTGTGAATGCAACTGGCCTCATAGTTTTCAGTGGATCACCATGAAACTTTGTATATGTTATGGCCATCATCTGAAGATGCGCTTATCAACAAATCACTGTGCTCTTGCATTTTTTATTACACAGGGTTCCCACACTACAGGGAAAATAGGAAAAAAATTTTGGAATAAAAGTGGGTTTGTTTCTGACCAGGAAAATCCCTCAATTTTAGTAAAAATTAATAAAAGTCAGGGGGAAAAAAACAAATTGTCAGCTGCTACACATTAGATAGATCACTTGCTGGAAAAATCTCATAAAAAAATCATAATTGAACTAATTATGAGTGTAAATTGTTGACTTACCGTCTATATTTGTATATAAGCCAATACCAACTGCAAACTGCATAGACCCAGATCTGTCATCACATAATGCACCAGCAGATCTGGGTCTATGCAGTTTGTAAGGACTTCTCAGTAGAACAAACAATATAGACCGTGATCTGCCAGCACATTATGCAACGGCAGATCAGGGTCAATATTGTTTGCATTTGGACTCGGCTTATATGCGAGTATATACGGTAGATTACTGGAGCATTTGGAAGTTGTGGAACTCTTAAGTCAGTTGATGTACAATTGTTTTATAGGTACCATATATACTCGCATACAAGTCAATGTTTTTTACTAAGGGTTGTCTTATAACCGTGACATACAAAAAAATTTGATAAATCTAGGGGTAATGTTGGAAACTCTTGTTACGACTAGGGGTAATGTAACAAAAGAAAAGACTCAAGCTATCAAGATTTAAAACACAAATATTTAATTTCCTAAAATATTAAAATATTTCTACAAACAATCAGAGTGAAAGAATTACAAATAACTTACAGTATAGAATATCCTTAAAAGTCCTAAATTGTTCTAAAGTTCACTGATCCAGAAGTTAATCCAAATTATTCCGAACGGAGAATATTCCGAATGAAACCACTAAAGTGCTGATGTACTAACAAGAATCAGTTATATCCAAATATTATTAATTCCAAGTAATCCTTGTGAATATGGAATATCACAAGTTCTAGAAATGTTTCCAATAATTCCAACGGAGCTGAATAATTCTTAAAGTTTAAGTAGCAGTACTAAATCCAGAATGTAGTGTATAATAATCTCTGAAGCAGAATATCACACAAAGTGAACCAATCTCGTTTATGACCTCTCAGGCTGAACGTACTATGAAAGAATAACGAACGCTGCGATTACATCTTATTTATAGTCTCTGACTGCGCAAATCAAATAAAAACCCAATTATTTTACGTCTCAAACAAACACATCAGAATTCTGATCTTACACTCTAATTTCTGGTCAACAAAATGAATCATTCTTTGGATTACGAAATCCAGGTCAGAAGTTCAAAAGTTCAAACCCTCACGCATTGGATCATGTGACATGACTAATGCTTCAAGCGAAATATTGCTTTTCCCAGTGGTCAATGTATTGGATCACATGTACCATATATGTACTTTCTGCAAGACGACAGCTGTTAGACTATTATGCAGAGATCATAAAACTATACCATTATTTAAAAACAAAATGATACATAATTCCATAACACTCTAGGTGTTTGCAGTACATAAAATACTGTCAAATATTTGTATGTTTTCATGAGACTATTCCCATTCAGAAATGCGTATACATGTATGGTATGCACTGTGTTTATCAACTTCATGACAGTATTCATTACACAATACTTGTATCTACAGTTGTTCAGGTTTTAATCATTTGAAAATATTACTGTCAAATTAAATATTATGTATCACAAATGGAAGTGTCCGTCAATGTTGTTTACCATGGGTGTTTACTAGCAAGTATATTGCTTCCATTTTCATGCAAGTCTGAACAAACTTGTATTTGTATTGTGTCTTGCTGTATGTACACTGTGTTTGATGCAATACAAGTTTTGATTTATTTTGTTTTTTCCTTTTCCATAAGTTAGATTTAGTTCCCAAGTAATATTACCCAACTTATCTGTCAGTGCACATGGGCTGATAAACCCTTGGCTTGTAAAGGCAGCACTCACTTTGTTTTCAAGTTGACAATCCGTTTGATTGAGCCACGAATTTAATACTTGCTCAGTGCCAAGTAGAGTTCTACAACTTCCTGTGCATGTTTGACCTTGATCCCTATGCTTGTAAAGGCACCACCCTCTTTGTTTTTTCAGGTGACAACTCTTTGATCCAGTCGTGAGTTTGATACTTATTCAGTGCCAAGTAACAGAATGTGGTTATTTGAACTCCGTGATCTTGCCACACAGTTGACTTGTGTTCAGTTGCATCCTTTAATAGATATCACAGACTTTATGATCAAAGTGTTACTTACAGAGCCCAAGTTCAGTCTCTACATAAGCACCCACCTATGACAGTAAAGCCAAGTAATTGGCAGTGGACGATATTTATGATGACTAGACAATGACGATTTACAATAACTAGACGATGGAGGATTTCAAAACTTTATCAGACAATGAGGATGAATTCTTGGACTTTGAACCAGATGTCATTAGTCAGTGACATTTATGGGATACTGTGAATCTAAAAAATGTTGACTTAATTTTCATTTTTTATTTGTAAGACACATAGAATTAACATATTACGGGATATTGTGAACTATAACTACTATTTTTATACCGGTATGTGACCTATAATTGAATTCATGGATTTATCATATAAATGGTTTTAATATGTCAAGCATTATGGATTTCAATGGATTTTATTACATGAAGATGGACAAATTGTAAGTTGTCAATATAATCGTGACATATTCCACTCAATAATATAACTGGTTTTGTCTTTATTTTTCCTATCTATATATCCTGTTTATCTTGTTTACTTTTCCTGAGTGCAACTCCGACTCACTGACGACAAGTTAATCCTTCAGACAGATCTGACTTGCAAAATATACACCGACTTATAGGAGGGTCAAAGAGAAATTGGCTTTTTGCAGCCCTAAAAAGGGGGTGTCGATTTATAGTCGAGTCGACTTATAATCGAGTATATATGGTAATACAGAACAGCTTTGCATACTTTGGGCCTAACTGAAGATGTCAACCAGACTAGTCTGTTCCAACGACTGTACACTGCTGCTAAAGTTTTATGTTACAGTACCGGTTGTTGTATTGTATTCTTTCTCAGTCTATATATTCTTAATTAAATAAGATGAAATGTTAATTATCTAATCAGGCCAACAACAAAAATTCATGTGTTTCTGCTAAGTGTGTGAAGAAAAAAAAGGTTGGAAGGTTGGTACTAATTTTGCATTTTTTTTTTTTTTATCAAAATAATATTAATTCAGGTTACAAATCCAATGTTAGCTACCAGTTCAGAGGTGAAAAACGAGGCATGGTTGGTACTGATTTTTAGCTCGACTGTCATAGACCAGGAGAGCTTTAGTGGATGGCCTGTTATCCATCATCCATTGTCCATTACCACAAGTTTGTTATTGCTTTTTCCCCTAAGGCCAAAAAAACCATATGTGTGTTTCCGGTCGGCTGACCGTCCCTGTTTCTCGTTGCTGACCCTAGCACTTTTTCCACACCCCACCCCAAATTTTTTTTTTTTTTTTTTTTTTTTTTTATAAAAAAGTCACATTGCTGAAATTGATTTGTGCATCTAATTGAGCTGGTTTTGCCCAATACTTTGAAGCACTTGAAATATTATTTGATTTATATATAATTAAAAAAAAAAGAAAAACCTACCTGCCTACCCTAATTGTAAAACCAGTGCAACAGGAAACACATATTTTTTTTTGTGTGTGCCTAAACTACCATTATATACTCGTGTATATGCCGATACCAACTGCAAACTGCATAGACCCAGATCTGCTGTCACATAATGCATTGGCAGATCTGGGTCTATGCAGTTTTTATAATGACTAAGGTGAACAAACAGCATTGACCCTGATCTGCTGGCGCATTATGCAATTGCAGATCAGGGTCTGTGTTGTTTGCATTTGGACCCAGATTATACGTGAGTATATACGGTACTTCAAAGATTGCCATGAAATTTTACACACACATTCATCCCAAGGTGTTGCTGTATAAACATCCACTATGGCTCTAACAGCAGCCACCTTGAAAATCTTGTTGTCGCTTCTTCTCCTGAACAGAAAGTCATATAGACTAGGGATTTTCACTAAAAGACTTGTTATGATGTCTAGTTGGTCCTAAATGAAATGGTGCCAATCTGATGTCCAATATTGCCACCCCCGCTTCTCTTGAATGGATAGTCATAGCAACATGGGGTTTTCACCAGAAGGCTTCTTATGATGTCTGCTTGGTCATTACTGAAAATGGTTCTGCATGGATATCCAATATGGCAGCCACAGTGGCCATCTTGAATATCTTGTTATCACTACTCCTCCTGAGCGGATGGTCATATGAACATGGGAGTTTCACTAAAAGACTTCTTATGATAGCATTTGGTCCTAAATAACCAATCTGATGTCCAATATGACCATCACAGGATGCATCTTGAAAATCTCATTATTGCTACTCCTGATGAATGGAAAGTCATATCAGCATGGGCTTTCCACCAGAAAACTTCATATGATGTCTAGTTGCTCCTAAATGAAAATGGTGCTGCCTGAATGTCCAATATGGTGGCCAGCTTGAATATTGAGGTTTTCACTGGAAGACTTCTTATGATGTCTAGTTGGTCCTAAATGAAATTGGTGCTGATCTGACATCCAATATGGCTGCCACAGCAGCTATCTTTAAAATCTTATTGCTACTCCTCCTAAATGGAAGGTCATATTGACACAAGATTTTCACCAGAAGACTTCTTATGATGTCTAGTTGGTCCTAAATGATAATGGTGCCTATCCGATGTCCAATATAGCCACTACAGCAGCCATTGTAAAACTCTTATTAACATTACTCCTCCTAAACAAAATAATACTACCATGGGATTTTCACCAGAAGACTTCCTATGATGTCTAGTTAGTCCTAAATAAAAAGGGTGACTCTTGCTGATCCAGTATGGCTACCACAGAGGCCATGTTCAAAATTTTGTTATTGCTACTCCTCCTAAGTAGATGGTCATATCACCATGGGTTTTTTGTAAATGACTTTTTAATGGGTTTTTACTAAATGACTTCTTATGATGTCTAGTAGGTCCTAATTGAAAATGGTGCTGCTCAGACATCAGTATGGCCACCACAGTGGCCATCTTGAAAATCTTGTTATGGCTACTTCTCCTAGATGGCTGGTAATATCAGTATTGTGCTTTCACCAAAAGACTTCTTATGATGTCTAGGTGGTCCTAATGGAAATGGTGTAAATCTGATATCCAATATGGCCACCATGGCAGCCATCTTGAAAATCTTGTTATTGTTACTTCTCCAAAACAAAAGTCATATCAACACGGGGTTTCTACCAGAAGACTTCTCATGATGTCTTGTTGGAACTAAATGATGTCTTGTTGATCCTAAATGAAAATTGTGCCAATCTGACATCTACAGTGGCTATTTGAAAATCTTGTTATTGCTGAAGAATATCTAGAGATGGTTTAAACCCTCAGCAGTTAAAAGGAAGAAATGGTCTTATCTTGAATTCTTGGAAATTATTTTTGGCCAGTAGAGCATCAGTCCCTTCAAGGGTCTTGTGTTTGGATATGTGTACTTTTAGTACTTGACTGCTTTTTAAGTCAGCTTTTTGTTAGATTTTGATGAGCCAGTGTATCTGCATTTAATTGAGATCATTTCATGTACTATCAGTCGTGTAAATAATTGCAATTCTTTAGCTCTACTGGTCATAGACGAGAAGAGCTTATGGGATGGCCTGTTTTCCGTCATACATAGTCTGTCGTCCGTCAATCCATTAGCACAAGTATGTTATCACCACCCCTCCTAAACTACTTGTGGGATTGCCATAAAACATGACACACACATTCATCCTAATGTTTTGTTGGTTCTAAATGAGAATAGTGTCACTTAGACATCCAACTTGTCCAACACAGCAGATATCTTGAAAATCTTACTGCTACTCCTCTTGAACAGATGGTATTATTAACATGGAGTTTTCATCAGAAGACTTCTTATAAAGTCTAGTTCATCCTAAAAGAAAATGATACTGGTCTAACATCCATTATTGCCACCATGGTAGCCTTCTTGAAAATCTTGTCACTACACTCCTGAAGGGATGTCCATATCAACATGAGGTTTCACCAAAAGAATTCTTATGATACCTGCTTGGTCCTTAATGAAAATGGTGCCAGTCTTAGATCGAATATGGGTGCCATGATGGTCATCTTGAAAATCTTGTTATCACCACTCCTGGCTAGATGGTCATAGTGACATGGGGTTTTCACCCAAATGTTTATAATGATCCCTAGTTGCTCCTATATGAAAATGGTACAGATTACATCCAATATGGTCGCCACAGCAGCCAATTTTAAAATCATGCTCAAAAATATCAGAGATGGTTTCAGTACTCAGCAGTTACAATGAAGAAACAGTGTTATCTTGGATTCCTGGAAATTCTTTTCAGCCAAAAGATCATCAGTCCCTTTGAGGGACTCTTGTTTTGTACAAGTTTCTCATATTGCTCTCTTGATTTATGACATCACTCTAACTTCGTTGGAATTATAAAGTTCAAAGAAAACAATAACTCATTTAATATATTCATATCTCATTATATGTTCATCCCAGATGGGATGAAATATTTATCCCGTACAATTTAAATGATGTTCATACACAGTGATATGAATTTCATTGTGTTTGTTCCTTGTAATATGTGCTGTGTTTTAGTGCATGATCAGATATCTAATTCAGTTTGGAATTGGATGTTATAGAGGAGTCTCAAATTAAAAGCACATTTGATTTGCAAAAATGCATATGTTTCTATGTGAAAATGTTATGGATTACATTTATTTACATTTATCTATGATCCTAGAAAAAATTGATTTCATCTGAACAAAATCCTGGAAAAGACCTATAAGTTTTTGTTCTAAAAACTGAGTGAACCATGGTTAGAGTTATTGCCCTTTTGTCCACAGCTGACTGCAATGCAAGACTATCTTGTGAAGCCGACCAGTGTTGCATTTTTTTTTTTATGGATTACTGAGGAACTTTGTTAATATTATGGTCACCATCAGAAGATGCTTTTGTGCTCCCATTATCTTTGTAAGAGTTATTGCCCTTTTTGACTTACAGCTGAATGCAATATATGACAGAATTTTGTGAATGCAACTGCTCTTGCAGTTTTTAGCTCTGCTGGTCATAGACCAAGAAAGCTTATGGGATGATCTGTTGTCCATCATCCATTGTCTCCCCGTCCATTAGCACAAATTTGTTATCGCCACACCTCCTAAACTACATGGAGGATTGCCATGAAACTTTATACACACGTTCATCCCATGGTCTAGTTGGTCCTATATGAAAATGGTGCTGCTCGGACATCCAGTTTGGATGCCACAGTGCCCATCTTGAAAATATTGTTATCGCTACTAAATAGATGGTGATATCAACATGGGGTTTTTACTGACCGACTTCTTATGATGTCTAGCTGGTCCTAAATGAAAATGGTGGTGGTCAGACATCTAGTATGGCCACATTAGTGGCTGTCTTGAAAATCTTGTTATCATTACTTCTTCTGAATGAATGGTCATATCAGAAAGGGGTTTTCACTGAAAGACTTCTTATGATAACTATCTGGTTGTAAATGAAAATGATGTTGATCTGACTTACAATATGGCTGCCACAATGGCCATCTTGAAAATTTTTTATTGCTATAATGTTTTGGCCAAAACACTTTTTATGACGTCTAGTTGTTCCTAATTGGAAATGGTGCCAGTCTGATATCCAATATGACAGAAATCTTGATAATCTTGTTATCATAACTCCTCCAAAATGGAAAGTCATATCAACATTAGGTTTCCACTAGAAGACTTCTTATAATGTCTTGTTGGTCCTAATTGAAAATGATGCCAGTCTGACATCCAATATGCCCATCACAGCAGCTGATTTGAAAATCTTGTTATTGCTGAAGAATATCAGAGATAGTTTCAACACTCAGCATTTAAAAGGAAGAAATGGTATTAACTTGAATTTCTGGAAATTCTTTTCAGTCAGTAGAGCATCAGTCCCTTTGAGGGACTCTTGTTAGATCTACTGGTCATAGTAGCTTAAGGGATGGTCTGTTGTCCTTTCATCATTTGTTGTCCTCCTAAAGTACTTCAAGGATTGCCACGGAATTTTCACACACACATTCATTCCGTAGTCTAGTTCAGGGGTGTCAAACTCATTTGCTATGGTGGGCCAGGTTTGATATAAATAATAATAAATAATGAGTCTGGCAGTCCATATGTTTGACACCTCTGGTGTATTGGTCATAAAGGAAAATGATGCTGCTCATACATCTAATATGGCTGTCGCAGTGCCATCTTGAAAATCTTGTTATTGCTACAAGTCCTGTATAGATGGTCATATCAACATGGGGTTTTCACTAAAAGTCTTCTTATGATGTCTAATTGCCCTAAATGAAAATGGTGCCAATCTGATATCCAATATGGCCACCACAGTAGCCATCATGAAAATCTGGTTATCGCTACTCCTCCTAAATGAAAAGTCATAATGACATAGGATTATCACCAGAAGAATTCTTATGATGTTTAGTTGATCCTAAATGAAATTGGTTCAGATCTAACATCCAATATGGCCAGCACATCAGCCAACTTGAAAATCTTATTATCGCCACTACTCCTGAATGGATGGTCATATCAGCATGGGGTTTTCCTAAAAGACTTTTTGACTTCTTACAATATCTAGTTGATCCTAAATGAAAATGGTGCCACTAAGACATCAAATATTGCCACCACAGTGCCCAACTTGAAAATCTTGTTATCATTACTTCTGAATGAATGGTCATATCAGCATTATGATTTCACTGAACTGAAAGACTAATTCTGAAGTATATTTGGTTGTAAATGAAATTGGTGCCAATCTGACTGCCAATATGGCTGGTCATATATCAACATGGTGCTTTCACCAAAAGACTTTGTGTGATGTCTACATGTAGTAGCCCTAAAGGAAATGGTGCCATTCTGATATCCAATACGGTCAACATGGCAGCCATCTTGAAAATCTTGTTACTATTACTCCTTCAAAACAGAAAGTCATATCAGCATGGGGTTTTCACCAGAAGACTTCATAAGATCTGATGTATAATATGGCCACTATGGTGGCCATCTTGAAAACTTTATCACTACTCTAAGCTTAAATGGAAAATCATTTTGACATGGGATTTTCATCAGAAGAATTCTTTTGGTGTCTAGTTGATCCTAAATGGAAATGATGCATGCTGGCTCCCAATAAGGCCACCATGGTGGTTATCTTGAAAGTATTGTTATCTTTACTCCTCCCAAATGGATGGCCATATCAACATGGAGTTTTCACAAATAAACTTATGATACATACTTGGTCCTCAATGAAAATGCTGCCAATCATACATCCAATATGGCAGCAACAATGGTCATCTTGGAAATGTTGTTGTCTCTACTTCCCCTGAATGGATGGTCATATTGACATGCGGTTTTCACCTAAAGACTTCTAATGATGTCTACTTGGTCGTAAATGAAAATGGTGCCAGTCTGACATCAAATATGGCCACCACAGCCGCTAATTTGAAAATCTTGTTATTGCTGAAGAATATCAGAGATACTTTCAACACTCAGTAGTTAAAAGGAAGAAATGGTCTTATCTTGAATTCCTGGAAATTCTTTTCAGACAGTAGAGTGTCAGTCTCTTCAAGGGACTTTTCTTAGTAGATTGGTGTGAAACTTGGTACGTATTATGGTCATCATCAGAAGATATGCATGTTGACGAATCATTGTACTCGCACAATGTTTAAAAGAGTTATGCTACAAATATTTTTTTTATGATAATATCATGTGTAGTAAACTGAATGAGTGACCTTAAAAATTGATGTTGTACATGCTTGTAAAGGAACATAAAAATGCCTCTGGTTCCAATGCTTGCAAGTTGCAACTAAAATGGTCGCATTTGCGACTAAAAATTCAGATTTGCCAATTGAAAAGTTTCAACTTGGTGCTGTCTGGTTACCTTTAACAAGAAATAATGCTAATCTACACCCAGGTGTTACTGTGATCTTGGAACATTTTATATGCTGTAAACATATGGAGACAACTAATATGTTAATTACCTTGTGCGATTGTATTGAAGGACCATTAGATTCTCAACAGTTGTGGAAATAAAGCCCACTTTGCCCTGAATAAGCATTTAATTAGTTTCTTGTGGAAATAAAGCCCACTTTGCCACTAAATAAGCATTTAATTAGTTTCTTGTGAAAATGAAGCCCACTTTGCCACTAAATAAGCATTTAATTAGTTTCTTGTGGAAATAAAACCCACTTTGCCACTGAATAAGCATTTAATTAATTTCTTGTGGAAATAAAGCCCACTTTGCCACTGAATAAGTATTTAATTAGTTTCTTGTGGAAATGCTTGTGTCCATTGACGTAATAGTTGATCGACTCTTTTCACATTTGAATAGATGAAGGCATATCACATTTATGATGATCACATTTTTGAATAGATGAAGGCATATCACATTTATAATGATTACATTTGAATAGATGAAGGCATATCATATTTATGATGATTACATTTGAATAGATGAAGGCATATCATATTTATAATGATTACATTTGAATAGAAGAAGGCATATCACATTTATGATGATTACATTTGAATAGATGAAGGCATATCACATTTATAATGATTACATTTGAATAGATGAAGGCATATCACATTTATGATGATTACATTTGAATAGATGAAGGCATATCACATTTATGATGATTACATTTGAATAGATGAAGGCATATCACATTTATGATGATTACATTTGAATAGATGAAGGCATATCACATTTATGATGATTACATTAAAACCCAATTAAAAGATAAAATGAAAAGCATGAATTTCACTTCACAAGATTTTTAAAAAATGGTATTTATTTAATACATTGTTGCAACCAGTAGGCATTTACCAATACATTCATAGATTGATATTTCTTGTATATTGTGCTAATTAATGGAAAAGAATTTTGTTTTGGAAAATTCTGTACAAAAAATGACTTCTCATTAAAAAGTTTGAATTTCATGACAAAGAGTTATATTGAACTTTCATTGACCAATTTTGATTGAGATTTTTTTTTACTGGTAAGCAAATAGAAGCCTATTTTTGGGCCTTTTCTATAAGACAAAATGGGAGCCACACTTGCTTCCACATCATAAGCAGGTTCATGAGTTATCTTTGTGCACTGAAACAAGGGAGCTGTGTACCATGGTTTATGCTAAAAACATCCAGCAGGGAGCTGTGTACCATGGTTTATGCTAAAAACATCCAGCAGGGAGCTGTGTACCATGGTTTATGCTAAAAACATCCAGCAGGGAGCTGTGTACCATGGTTTATGATAAAAACATCCAGCAGGGAGCTGTGTACCATGGTTTATGCTAAAAACATCCAACAGGGAGCTGTGTACCATGGTTTATGCTAAAAACATCCAGCAGGGAGCTGTGTACCATGGTTTATGCTAAAAACATCCAGCAGGGAGCTGTGTACCATGGTTTATGCTAAAAACATCCAGCAGGGAGCTGTGTACCATGGTTTATGCTAAAAACATCCAGCAGATGCAATTTAATTCACAGCATAATTCCATGTTGATTGTGAGACTGCCAGTTTCTACATTAAGTTGCCATCTTTACATGTGTGACCTATGCAATAAAAAGCTAATGGTATGGATCTAGAAAAATGAAGACATGGAAACAAATACCTAAAATTTAGTTAGCTGTAAAATTACTGCCAGTCAAACTACTGTAAACACAAATAGGCTTTATTAATATAAACTATCATCATAAGAAAATGAAGGTTAAGACCTGTTGTCAGTGAATTTGAGGCCAGTCTTGTAGTGAGATGGTTTAAAGAACTAAACTGTAATTATGAAATGTTTTGAAATGCTAACAGCTTGTTCTGATTTTTCTTCTGTAATTGATTAAGCTACTACATGCAAACAACTGGAATGGCATCTAACAGTATCCAAAATCCATCAGTGGGTATGATGTGTTTGGCCCCCTACAACAAGGACAATGTGTACTATAGAGCAGTCATCATCAAGCTGTATATTGTTGGTGAGTATTGAGTACTGTCACATTTTGTTCTGGTATAATGTATCGTGACATCTACCTAAAAGACTGTGCACTTCAGAGCAGTCATTATCAAGCTTTACACTATTGGTGAGTATTGGATACTGTCACAGGGTTGCTTTTTGGTGAAAATACTACTAAAATTGAAAGTTTAGCTCCAAAATTTTGAATCTGTGTGTTCATAATCATGCAAAAAAAAAAGGATTGGGTGCAAATTTTCATGAATCATGTGAACTTTATTTCCACAAAATGTGTAAATTACCCATTTTGCTCCCGTGCAGTATTCATTTTGTGGACCAGATAATTACATCATTGGTTCCTGTGTATCACAAGCTGAATTTTCTGATTTGGGTATTGCACAGCTTAGAGTCTAATTACTTTATTCATACTAAACTTTGATGGCTTTTCCGACATTTCATTTGGTTGAAGAGCGATGGTAGCAGAGAAATTTCAAATTAAATTGAACTTACAGTTGAGTTTCTTTAACGAAATGAATAAGTGTAATCACACTCAGCAGAATGTGATGACATGTTTGTTTCGTGAAAGAAAATACACTTTAGTTCGACCGACTTTTGCATTCCACAGTTTCCATCATTCATCTACCAACTGAAATAGCAGTCAACAGAGTTTGAATAATGCAACTACTTTACTGAATTTACCTCAATAATGAAAAAGGTATCCGATTAAGTATAATGTGAATAAAGCAATCTAACCGAACAACTAGGCAAGATATTCTTGAAAAAATTGGTCTCCAGTTCGATTGTTGACACAGTTGAAACAGATCTACACATCACTGGTTGTTATGACAGTAAGATGGCCCCTCCCCCATCATACATATCAGGGTCAGTGTCTTAATTATATGTTTTCAACAGAACTTTATTTTTTCATCAGACCATAGGAATTTCATTTCATAATGTCGTACATTCTTTCTAGATAATTCACAAGATGCAGACATCTTGTTCATAGACTATGGGGATCAGACAAAGCTGCAGACTGGTCATTTGCGAACCATTCCTGAGAGATTTGCAGACCTTCCAGCTCAAGCTGTGTGCTGTGCCCTGGCAGGGGTGAGATTATCTTGATTAAGTTCTTTTGAAAATCTTGTTATTGCTACTCCTCCTGAATAGAAAATCATATCGACATGGGGTTTTAACCAGAAGACTTCTTATGATGTCTAGTGGGTCCTAAATAAAAATGGTCCTGCCCAGATATCCAATATGGCCACTACAGCAGCCATCTTGAAAATCTGGTTATGGCTAATTCTCCTGAATGGATGGTCATATCAGCATGGGGATTTCACCAAAAGTCTTCTAATGGTGTATAGTTGTCCTAAATGAAAATGGTGCCAGTCTTATATTCAGTATGGCTGCCACAGAGGCTTTTTTGAAAATCTTATAGCTTAAGATTATCAGAGATGGTTTCAACACCCAGCAGTTAAAATTATGAAATGATCTTATCTTGAATTACAGTACAGTGCCAGCCTCTTTGAGGGACTCTTGTAATTTCTGCCTTTTGACAACACCTTCAGTTAATCCACATGATAATATGGGTAATCAAAGTGGTTTCATGGTCTGACAGTTGTCTATTCAAACACCTGTTTTGAGTATGGGTAAAACATTCCTTAGTTTAAGTTCCAACTTGAATGTTTTATTTGTTGTTGGCTTTCGAAAACGTACTTGATGTCAAAATATTTTTGTGTACTATTTAAAATTATTAAAAATTGTGAAAATATGGTGTCTGGAAAATTGGAAAATCCTCATATTTAGGTTCATTATGGTAGCTTGCATATGGGATTAGAAAGAAGTCTATCAATATTTTGGGTCAAAAGGTCAATAGTCAAGGTTAATGTGACTATCGGAAGAAAAATGTTTTTAATACAATATCATTAGTTCTACAACACAGACCTGGACCAAACATTTTAGATGGCTTGCACTGGGGTGTTGAAGAAGCCTATCAATTTTGGTGTGAGAAGGTGAAAAGTCAAAGTCACTGACTGAAAGAAGAAAAATGGTTTCTGCATATTAACATTAGTTCTACATCACAGAGAAGCAACCAAACATTGTGGATAGTTTGCACTTGGGGTAAGGAAGAAGCCTGTTGATTTGGGGGTAAGTGGCCACTGTGACCAAAGAAGAAAAATTATTTCTACACAAATATTTAAGTTCTTGACTATATATGTTCACCAGAGTTTGTGGATGACTTGCATCTTTAGTAAGAAAGAAGCCTATTGATTTTGGGGTCAAAAAAGGTAAAATGTCATGCTCACAGTGACTGAAAAAGGAAACAAAAATTTCTACAATAACATTCTTTCTACATCACAAACTTGGACTAAACTTTTTGGACGACTTGTACTTGGAGCAAGGAAGAAGCTTATCAATTATGGGGTTAAAAAGTCTAAGGTCAAGGTCACTGACTAAAAGAAGAAAAATGGTGCTTGCATAATAAGTCTGCTTATAAACCGTGTAGCTTGACCAAAGTTTGTGGAGGGCTTTGGAAGAGGTCTATTGATTTTGGGGTCAAAGGTTAGGGTCATTGTGGCTCCAAGAAACATGGCTTTTGCCAAATAACTTTCATTCTAGTTTCTTGACCAAACTTTGTGGATGGTTTGCACATAGGGTAATAAAGCAACCTGTAGATTCAAGTGTCTGGAGGTCAGCGATCTTAGTTATGATAAGTATAATAAGAAAATAATGGTTTCTGCACAGTAAATTTAGTTCAAGACCGCATACCTTGACCAAAGGTCCAGGTCACTGAGCCCCATTGGGTCAGTAATCTCCAGAATCAACCATGCCCTACTGGTTCCTTGAGGACTATTAAACATGGGGTGGACATATAATGTACTGTTGACTTTACTCTTGTTTTTCTTTTGCACTTTTTTGGACTTGGATGTTTTTTGGGGGTGATAACCTTATTAGCACAGTTATACAAAAAACTGCTTGACCTATGCAATGAAACAGAGTTTGCTTGTTCATATGCATATGTCGATAACCTGATATGATTTTTTATCTGTTTAAATGACTTTAAATGATTTCTGCAAGTTTTATGAGTGATTTTGATTTTTTGGCACTTACAATGATTTCTTGCCATTTATTCATACAGGAATCTCTGCCTCCAATTCCAGAATTTAAAAAGTTAATTTTAATAGCATCATAATTCACCACCATATTCTGTTGGAGACCGTTGATCCAATTATGATTATTATCTTCTTCCAGTCAATACAGATAGGTCTAAGCCTCGAAGACACTTGTTTTTTTGGTATTTGGCATTATTGGATTATGCCTGCCTGACACATTCAATCTCCTTCAAAGAGAACTATAAATGTTCAGTGTCTTTACTTTCACACCCAGTCGAACACGATCAAGAGTGGTAATCATGTTCCAGCAATGAAGAGAGGACAACAGAACACTACTAGACAAATGGCTGAATAAAAAACAAAGAATGGTTTGGAACAAATTATCATATGATAGCTCTATAATTTATGCAGTACAAAGGTGGTGGGTTGGGCTTTTGGTTTGACACAGAGATAAAAATAAGGCTAGCGAACACTTACTGTTACATACACAATATATAAACAGTAACAGACAATGGACATGTCAAACTTATTGCTTACAGTTTGACCAAAATACAACATGCGTACTGTGACATATTAAATATACATCATTGAAAATGAGTCTATTTCCTCCAATTCTTTTAGAAACAAATGTGTCAATTATTTATGCGTAAAGGTTTCAGCACATATACATTACAGAGATAAACCATGTTGTGACTGTTTTCTTTTTAAGTTCATTATTGTATAGTTGAGTTTAGTATGTGCAGTTTTAAAGAATCTCAGTTTTGGTTATTCTCTTGAATGTTTGCATTATACATGTATTGCCTGGCACCTTGCATTTTCTCTACCACCCTAACCTGGAAACTATATACCAGACTTCACTGATAATCATTGCATGTAATCATATTAAAGTGAAATCAATAATGTGCTTCTTTATTTCAGATTTTTTTAATCAGCAAAGTAGCTAAGATATTCATTTCAAACAAATTTCAAATTTCTCCATCAAGGAAAGAAAGTTTAAATTGAGTTCATACAACCACCTCACTATTGTGGCTTTAGGGAAGTTTTGCCTCCCTGTGACCCCCACCCCACTCCACCAGGGGCATTCTCCCCTGGACCCTGAGCAGGGGCATTGCTTCCCAACTCTTCAGCCTGCTACTTTGTAGTAATTTAGACCATTTTGGTCTTGTTTAAACTCCTGAGTGACTTAGACCTTTTTGGTCTTATTGAAACCCCCTGAGTGATTTAGACCTTTTTGGTCTTATTGAAACCCTTGAGTGACTTAAACCTTTTTGGTCTTGTTGAAACAACCTGAGTGATTTAGACCTTTTTGGTCTTATTGAAACACCCTGAGTGATTTAGACCTTTTTGGTCTTATTGAAACACCTTGAATGATTTAGACCTTTTTGGTCTTTTTGAAACTCCTGAGTGATTTAGACCTTTTTTGTCTTATTGAAACACCCTTTGTGATTTAGACCTTTTTGGTCTTTTTGAAACCCCAGAGCGACTTAGGTGGCGCTCATCAGTTTCAAATTTTGCATAGGGTTAGATTTTTAAAGAAAAAGAAATACCCAGGTTTTCCCCACTGGTTGTCCTGGCTATTTAAAAAATACCTTGTATATCTTAGGTATTGTTAAAAGAACTTGTAATTCCCTTTATTTTGGTGTATGATTGATGGGTGCAATTTGGGTTATAGAGTATACAGCTTGGTCTTACTAAAGATGTGCACCTCTCAAAAAACTGCTAGCTCCACTTGGTCATTTTCACTTCCTGCACTTCAAAGGTAAATAATTAAAAAAAAGAGCAGATAATTTTTTACTTTTTATATATTTGTAATTCATTCATTGTACTTTCAGAAGCTGGTATTGCCTACTCTGGCAAAATTTGTTTTCCCTTTTTTAATAACTGCTAAAGTTAGTGTACTTTGGACTAATTCAGGCTGATTTTTCGAGCATCTTTTTGGTCTTTTTGAAACTCCTGAGTGATTTATAAATTTTTGTCTCCTGTGGGGGTACATCTGTTTTACAAACACATGTCTAGTTTTGTCTCACTTTAGTTGTCATGTTCAAGATGTAAATATCACTAAAGTGTTTGAATACAATTTTGTATCAAGGACAGTGTTGCATTAATGATCATGAAATTTGATATTTATTTAGTCTTGAAGACTGCTACTCAGATCCCAATAGTTACTCACATTGCACACTTCAGATGATATCACCTGTGCAAGAATAGCGGTTCAGTTTGTATGCACCCTGTCATAATCAATGCATGGTGCAGATAGTGTTACATGTACTCAAATATGTTTGATCCATCTGTTCTTAATGTCACTAAGTTTGTTTCTGCTCAATAACTTTTTAAGGATTTGATTTGATTGTTGCAAAATTTGGTTGAAGGCTAAAAGACCTAGTGCAAGTTTGATTTTG
Source organism: Margaritifera margaritifera (assembly GCA_029931535.1). Taxonomy (NCBI): domain Eukaryota; kingdom Metazoa; phylum Mollusca; class Bivalvia; order Unionida; family Margaritiferidae; genus Margaritifera; species Margaritifera margaritifera. The sequence continues at coordinate 698,809 of JAQPZY010001404.1, read as the reverse complement.
TCCTTCTGTTAAAAGCTGACCGCATTATGGCCTCTGTTTTACTTAACAGTTGGCCTTTGCATAATGAATTCTGTCTACATTTGATAACTGTTTCTGGACTACATCAAATCAAATCAAATTTGGTATGGGCCATAATATCAAAAAGACCCAAATCAAGTTGCGTTGTCACCATTTCTGTTGAAATTTGAATTGTGATCCAGGTTTGACCTGGAATTTGCCATCACATCTTGAACCAAATTTTCTTAGTTACATAACAGGGGCATCCATCTTGTCTGTATGGACACAATTTTAGTCTTTGACTCTTATATCTCTATGAAATATAGCACACATATTAGACTGGCTTTTTACTATTCACATTTCTTCAGTTTAAATGTTTTTAATGTTGTCATCTATTTGTTTATCAATCCATCTATTATCCTCACTTCAGTTTTTGGGGCAAATCTTCAAAACCACTTAAGATATATCTCGGTAAAATTTGGTACACTTATTGGACTAGTGGTGTAGCTGTGCCTTTTGCTATGCACAATTCTTCAGTTTCAATATTTATAACATCTTCATCCATTTGACTGTTCATCCATCCATCCATCATTCACACTTTCATTTCCGGAAAATAGATCCAAAAGCTCCCATGCAAGATATCAGCTACACCATAGGGTACTAGCATAAGTAGTATAAAGTTGAGAGAGTGCTTGACTATAGGGTACTTCCAGTAGGAGACTTTACATATGCAGTGGACTGGGGGATATGTCATCTTGTTGATATATCTGAATAATATAGGACATATACAAAAACCTAAGAGATACATTGGCATAATTTACTTTAACATTACTTGGAACTTGAAGAGTTCTACAGTTAGTTTATCGTTTAAGAATGACAGACTGAAAATCATATTCATGAGCCTGAAGAAGCATATTTTAATCAGCTAACCTCTACAAAGTAAAAGAGATCCATAGTACAACCCCAGGCATTGTCATTTGGCTCAGATAAAAGCATATAGATATGTAGATATATACAGCCTCATTGCATCTCAACAATTCTTTCTTAGTAGGTCCAAGGCAACAGTTCGAGTTTCATAGCATCTACCTACAGGGCAGGTAGCTATGGGGCTAACTTTGTACATGTGCCATAGTTGTACATCCTCAGTTTTGCATTTATCTCAGTGTTTTTCACTGTAACTTATACCTGGAATCATGAAACTTGGTGAGGAATTGCATCTTGAGGTACTCGTCCATCACAAATTAGGTCACTGACCTATATCTAAAGCTTCACTGACCTTGGTTTAATTTTGTGTGTTAAGTTTCTTTCTCAAGCTCTATTTATGCTGGACTCTTGAAACTATATGATTTTTTGGTGTGGGGTTCGCTAGAATTTTCATATTGTGATATATTGCAAGACAGGACACTTATATTGCAAGACTGGACAGTGTATAGCAATGCGTATTACAATATATTGGAAAAATCTGTAGAAAGTGCAAAATAATAGTAAAGAGTGAACAAGAAGTCAAAGTTCCATGTAACTTTAATTTCTTTTAAATCTCAAAGTAATTAATAATCAGCAAACTTTGTTATATGTGGATTAGTCCGAGCTGCTGTTTAATTTGCATCTTCACAACTCTGACCACATTGGCAACTAAAGTATGTTGAAGACACGAGCTCATTATGGTATCTGAGTATTTTCCAATATAATGATGGCTTTGAGAGATCGTATCCATAATTAGAACAAGTCCACTTTGCGAAATGATCAGGATGTATGAAGATTTACCATGGATTCTGGTGCAGAAATGGCTGCTAGTTGAAGCAGTTGCATGGGTTGTCCCAGTAGGTGGTGAGACCAAGAACATGTCATAGCAAATGGTGTAATCGGAACACTCTTTGCTGTTCAACATGGATGTGATCTGTCATTGTTTTTCACATAGACTATAAAAAAATGTAATGTAGGATCTAACAGGCCAAGCTTTTCCAAGTCATTAATTTGTGAATAGAATGAAGTGCTGATTTTATTTGGGTATATTGTGTTTCTGACCAAAAAAATGGGCTCATATACAGTCAAACCTGTCCACAACGGCCACCCATGGGAAAGGGTCAAAGTGGTCTTTTAAGACAGGTGACCTCTGAAGGCAGGTTCAACTCTCAAACTTGATTTATGACATATACATGTACTATGCACAGAATAGCATTAATTTAGGATTATTAGTAATAGTAGTAGTATGCTATCAAGATACATATATTTAGTTTAGCTATTAACATAAAGAAAAATAACAAAATAATAATAAAAAAAAGTTCCACTTTAATCCATCATGTACATTAAATCGTCACTTATCAGTAGAAACGGCATCAAAATAAAATTACTAATTGACACTTTACTTGTGATTGTCAAACACAGGACTGACTTCATGTTAGGCCAGATGGTATAATTAGGCATGAAAACAGGTGTTCACACTTCAAACAATTGATAGATTAAGCAGTTGCTCAAAGTCACAGAGATAAAAGACAGTTGGCTTTTGTGAGAAACCTTTGATGATTAGGAATGAAAAGAAGCTTCCTGCTGCTATTATTAGTAGCATATAAACCATAAGGGATATCACAAGGGCAGTGTATATGTATCTATTCATTTTGTGTGATTGTACGCAATCTCTTACACTCCAGATTAACATTGTTCTCAATATCGGTCATAATATCTCACTTACGCTTAATAATCCCTTGGATCTTAGTTTGCCCAACTTCCATTTCTGCTGCAACTACATGGCTGCTTTGTCCACTATCCAGCAAACAAATTGCTTTGATTCTCTCATGTAAGGACAAAAACCGCTTTGTTTTTGAAGCCAACATGTAGATACCTTTGAGTTTGACTGACAGCGTGACTGGACTATGGTAGGTACAATCTAGATATGCAATGCTTGGAGCAGTCACTGCTGATACGCTCCAGTGACCGCTTAAGGCAGGGTAAAACCAGTGTTTGGTTAGGAAACACTTGGCCGCTGACCGCTGAAAGCAGGTGACCATTAAATACAGGGCATTTATATAAGAAATTTGCCGATTTGCCGGGGGGGGGGGGGTAATTAGAATTAGTGTTGTGACCAGGTGACTGCTGAGCACAGGTGACCGTTAGGACAGGTTTCACTGTACATCATTATTGAGGAAAAATGCTGGCATTGTGACAGCCTTCAGTGTGTATATGCTAATCTTGGGCATACTATAGAATGAGAGGATGTCGGCATATGTGGGCAGTTAAGTTTCTTGTCCCACCTGCAAACTTCACATTAGTATATTCCCAACAAATGACAAGGTTATCTGATTCATGCTTATTCGGCAGTGATTGACAGTCAGACATTACTGAAAACTATGTGTTCATATCCATATGAATTGCAATATGGTAGTATACTGATGCGTACCGACATATCAATATATTATTATACCACTTCCAGTTACCCCAGCTCGTTTAAGTAACTGGGATTCAAGAAGTGGTTCATTTATGACTTTTTGGAAAGATAAACAATTTTTATTTAATTTCTTGATCTCAGTGGTATAAAATGGCCAAAGTTTGTATATATGATCACATTTTGTTAAGAAACATCTTTTGCCCCAATATAGTAAATAGGGTCAGTTTTGTGTGGTATTTCAACTGCACCACTTTCCCCATAGTAGTTTTTTTCTCTCTCCAGGTAATGCCAAGTAACAAGTATTGCATTTGGACAGAAGCTGACGTCTTGTATTTCTCACAGTATGTGAGAAACCAGCAGTTAAGCTGTATCCCAGTATGCCACAACAGTGATCCCACTTTTCCCCATCTTGTGGAACTGATTCTGCATTTCCCAATGACAGTTATGGGTCAGGAGCAAATGATAATGTCATCTCAGATCAGCCTTAGTGTTCTATTTCTGAGCAAGAAGTCTGCGCAGAAAATCGAGGTCTCTGAGCAGATCAGTAAGCTGGGGAAATCATTGGAGGTGACACGAAATGCAGAAGTAAAGATGCTGTTGGAGCGGATATTCACACAGAATTCAAAAGGTTATGATGGATCTTGGAATCCAGAGCATCAGCCCAAGATAAAAGAGATTGATGAAACAGAGGCTACAAGAACTATTCTCAAATCAGATGGAGACAAAACTGTCTTTTGTGTTGCTGAAGCCAATTTGGCTAAAATCTCAGATTCGAACAAAAGAATCAATGAGTCTAAGAGCTTGGAATCAAAAACACCTATTAAAATTGAAGAAGACATAACATTTGAGATGGAAAGAAACTTTACTTCAAGAACACCAGTGAAAGAAGAAACCTTTTCATCATTGAAGGATAAAAATGAAGAAGTGGCAGCAGTGAAATGGAAAGAAAATTATTCTGAAAGACAAGAATCAAAGGATGTGGATAAGAAGCAGCAGGGAGTGAAAATCAATTCCAGCATACAGATATCGCAAGATAAGAACATTCAGAAAGCTTCAGAGGACACAAACAATAAGAGTGTGCTGCATCCTCAAGGGAAGAGATTGTTACCCTTCAAGGAGAAGGGGACTGATAAAGCTAACAAAAAGTCAGAACTCGGAAAACCTAAAACAGAGTTTCATCTTTCTGTGGCAAGGAAAAAGCAACCAAAGAAGCCCAAAGGAAAGGGTTCAACAAAGGACATTAAGAAAGAAGCAGGGATTGAATCAGAAGCATGGGAAGTTGATTCAACAGAGACATTGCAGGTTGATAAAGAGCCAACCATTGGCATTGTAAAGCAAGAAGAGAGTTGGTCAGAGAGCAAGAAGACCATGCCAAATAGAGAGGGAATGCCAAAACGACAGTCATCCAAGAAAGAGATCAACAATGCAGAACTGGTTGGTGACAAGGCTCAAGATCAAGATAGCGGTCTAGAAGGAGATTCAATGGTAGATACTGAGAGTGGACAAGACCTGAAGTATAGAGAAAGACCAGATTCTAGGCAAAGTGCTGGTAAAAAATCTTCAAACATTGATGCATCAAGATGCCTTTTGTTCAAAGACAGTTCAGAGAAGAAGGAGTCCACTGGGTGTGAATTTGCTACCATAAGATCTGTTCATGATGAAACCTTTGAGGAGACTAATGTGAATGGGGAACCTGAGTCCTATGATAAGTATGAAGACATAGACTCTGAAACAGCAGACAGTATTACATCCTCAGACAGTGCTACGATCAGCAGCACTGGAGTCACCAGTAGTATGGATCATGGAGAGCTGATATTTTCAAATGATGTTGGTATAGAGCTTAGTGTTAATGCCCAAGGATATGAGGTGATGATGTCCCATGTCAATAGTCCCAGTGCATTTTATGTTCACCTCGTGTCCAGGCAGACTGGACAAACCATAGAGATGATGATGAGTAGCTTGAAGAAGCATTTTGGTAAAATGAAGGGGAAAAAGCTACGGAATTTGGCCAAATCTTTCACGTTCGAGAAAGACAATTTATGTTGTGCTCAATATCCTGTTGATGGCAGTTTCTACAGGGCAAGAATCATAGATGTATGTGAATCAAATGCTGTGAATGAAAATGATCCAAACTTTGGGAAAGTACATGTGTTTTATCTAGACTTCGGTAATGATGAATGGCTGCCTAAAAGAAGGATTTTTCCTTTGCCAGAAGAGTTTGCACAGGTACCTCAATTGACCATTCACTGCTCACTTGCTTTTATAAAACCAATATCAGATCACCTGGGTAATGAGGCTATCTGTGCCAAATCATCATCAGATGCTTGGACTTGGAGTAAAGAGGACACAGACTTATTTGTGCAACTGACTGGTTTTGAGAAAAAAATGCAAATGCATGTTGTACATGGCAGCCTAGCTGGAGACAATAGTGGGTATGTCTTGATTTTTGTGTCCCATCATGACTGTCTGGGGACTTGTTGTCTTAAATGTGTGCATCTATCCATCTGTCTGGTTATGTTAATTTCAATTTTCAGGCATTATGTATTGCATTCGTGTTCCTTGAATATATTCCTAGTTTTTTTTTACATATATTAGAAAGCATGATTCAGAGGCAAAACAAGATAACTCCATAATGATTTTGGTCATGTCATAGATTTTCCACCATTTTAAATAATGTATGTTCCTTACTTACAATATCACTTTGAACTAATGATGAAGAAACAATGTTATAATACGGACATTAATAAGGATGTTAAGATGAGTTGTGTTTTGTCCAGTATTTACACCCTGATTTTATTCTATCATAAATGTATTTTCCTATAAATTTTGGATGGATTTTTCAAAAGAACTATGAGATTCTATATTATCCAGTTCCTGAATATCTTGGTCCACAAAATAAAGACCCTTTATTACTTTAAAAAATGTATTTCTAAAATAGGAATCAAAGTTTTAAAATTCATACCATATACAGTATACTCGTTTATAAGTAGAATCCAACTGCAAACTGCACAGACCCAGATCTGCCATCTCATAATAAAAATCAGGTAAAAAAAAAACGCATTTGTTTTGGCTGTATTTTTTAATCTGAGTAGAAAGTCAACATTATTTGGTATCATTGTAGAGCTACACCTGTCTACTTTCTTGCAATACCATCCACTTCAGTGTATCTTAAATGATGTTGACATTACAGAGCTCGGAAGTAGGGTACAAACCTCATGACACTTAAACTTGGCGCTTGGGGTTAATGAGTTAAGAAGATTTTGTCTCCTTTCTAGTATGACAATGAATTTTAAAAAAGTGACTCTAATTGCTATCAAGTTTCTGGATCATAAAGATGTGAAATCTGGGGTGTATAATAAATAAACAAGTTTGCAGATTTTCATTATAATTTCACACCTGTTGATGTTTATATTGATATTCTAATGACAGGGAGTTTCTGACCAATTCTGGGAGTTCCCCAGTGAAAGTCCTGCTGGTTGACAACTCTGGAGATGAGGAGGTTTGTTTAAATATGGACCTAATCAGACTGGGCAGAGCCACAATTGACCTGAACCATCGCCCATTGGAGAAAGCTGGATGTGGTAGGTGTAGATAATAGCATCGCTCAGTTAGATGTGAGATAGAGAAATGTCAGCAAGTCTCTCTGTCATGAAACTTTATACAACATTTTGAGTATTACATGTTGCTCCAGATTTGAAAATCTTAACATAATTAACCCAAATAGTTGGACCCACCAATTTGCCAGACAACATATTTTCAAAAATTTTAATAACTTTAAATAGAACAACAAATTTCCAAACACCAATCAAGTTTTTGTAAAGTCAATGATAGTTAAAACATTTAAGTTGGAACATAAGCTAACAAATGTTTTACCTGTACTAAAAGTTTAGTGATTAAGTAGTCAACCATCAGGCCATGAACAGCTTTGATTACCCTTATTATCACGTGGATTAAATGAAGGTGTTGTAAGTAGACAGCAGTAAAATGAGCTGACACACTCCACATCTTGTGATCAAGCAGTTCCCTAAACAAGCTTGTTAAAGGTAATGACAATAGAAAAAATACCTTATATCTGTGATCTCAAGACACTAGATGGAATTAGTTAATGTATTGCTTTGATAACTGTAAAATTAATGGTCATCAGCATTACATCAAGCTGACATGTGATTGCAGGTTTTTATTTTTTTTTACCGCTGGAGAGCATACAGAGTGAGACAAAATAGTCATGAACATCAAATCAGAAAAAAAAAATATTTTTAGTACCGTAAATTAAAACCATTAACAGATGGTTCTATTTTCCAGTAAACTAAACTGGGTTTACATTTATTTGTGATTAAGCAGTCAACATCTCTGACAAGCGAGTTTCACAAGTTCTTGAAGTATGAGTTTTACTCAGTGGCAGATTTCACCTTGATAACCTCGACTTTGACATAGTCAGTTCAGTCTTTACACCTATAAAAGCATTACAAATAATTCTGTTTCACAATTAAATTTTAGAACCTGTCTTAGTGATTTGTCCATTTAGGACAGTAATCACCATATTTGGATTTGTAATGTTGAGATCACTTTTTAACAAAAATATGGATTATCTAGAAGATTTTAAAAGGAAATATAATATGAATAGAAGTGTTTTATTTCTGTGATCTATTCTGTTGTCATCTTAACTTTATGAAAAGATATAGATATTAGGACTGGGTTGTGTTCGTAGGTAAGGTTCTAGTGATGATTGGAACTTATCACCAATGGCAGAACATGTACACGATGAACAGACTGTCTTAGTTTTACAAACAAAAAGATTAACAAACACCAGAAATGCAACCAAAATTATTTATTTGTAAATAAAAAGACTGAAACATTATCAGGAAAGTGTTTTTTATTGACAAGCAAGCTTATAATACAACCTAGTTTAACTACCTTAACCCCTTTTTGATCACTTGCTAGCACATTGATACACAATCCTGCCTATAAAGATAATAATTTTACAGAGAAAATATTCAGGTAAATTTATAATTTTCATTGGTACACAAATTATCTGGACAGAGGGAAAAGTAATTATTTTTTAATATCCTGATATGTAAGTCAAGATGGTACTCAAAATGTGCAAATGCAGCCTTGGGATTGGTCAGAAAAAGTTTTGAGTAAGATTTGGAGTCAAGTAAAGATTTTTATAGAAAAGCCAGGCCCTTCTTTCACCAGATTTTTCAAAATTTCTCTTTAAAGTGAGATTTCAAAGTATCTTCTTTATGATACTACTGAAATCATTGAAACTTTTGTTTGAGGAATAATTGGTAGAAAGAATAAATGAGAAGAAACAAACCCCACTTTAAACGTTTTCACTTTGGAATCTTACTGTTTTTGAAAGTACTGGAATTTCTTTATTTTCTTGAATCATAAAAGAAAACTCATAGTGGGAGAATTTATGACTGCATTTTAATCATTAATACCTGCTGAATGTTCAGTGAAAAATTTATTGTTCCTACCAAACATAAAGAAAGAGTTTAAAAGTCTCAGTTTGAGTGCCTCTGTCATAAATGATTACAATCACACATAGATAGAAATTCCTTTTTTGTTGAGGTCCACGCTCATGTATTCTTTGCCCAAGTGTGTGATTTATCCACAGTACCTATAATGATTTTAATTTTCTCTGATTTCTAATTAAGAAATTATGGTTAAAAATAAAATTCACAAAATTGATACAAGTGTTGACAAAAAAGATAAGAATATTTGTCAAAAGTTTTATGTCACTAGAAACTGAATAAAATAGTTTCCAATGCAAGGAAGCATTCATAATAAACTTAAATTTTTCAATTATAGTTTGATATCAAAACTTCCAGAGAAACAAAAGTAAATATGCTAGGGTCACTGTATTAGTTTTATCACTATTTCCATCAATGATATCCTGTAGTATTATTGAGTTTTATCACTATTTCCATCAATGGTATCCTGTAGTATTATTGAGTTTTATCACTATTTCCATAAATAATATCCTGTAGTATTATTGAGTTTTATCACTATTTCCATAAATAATATCCTGTAGTATTATTGAGTTTTATCACTATTTCCATAAATAATATCCTGTAGTATTATTGAGTTTTATCACTATTTCTATCGATGATATCCTGTAGTGTTATTGAGTTTTATCACTATTTCTATCAGTGATATCCTGTAGTGTTATTGAGTTTCATCACTATTTCCATAAATAATATCCTGTAGTATTATTGAGTTTTATCACTATTTCCATCAATGATATCCTGTATCCTGTTGTGTTATTGAGTTTTATCACTATTTCCATCAATTATATCCTGTATCCTGTTGTGTTATTGAGTTTTATCACTATTTCCATCAATGATATCCTGTAGTGTTGTTCAGTTTAATCACTATTTCCATCAATGATATCCTGTAGTGTTATTCAGTTTTATCACTATTTCCATCAATGATATCCTGTAGTGTTATTGAGTTTTATCACTATTTCCATCAATGATATCCTGTAGTGTTGTTCAGTTTTATCACTATTTCCATCAATGATATCCTGTAGTGTTATTCAGTTTTATCACTATTTCCATCAATGATATCCTGTAGTGTTATTCAGTTTTATCACTATTTCCATCAATGATATCCTGTAGTGTTATTCAGTTTTATCACTATTTCCATCAATGATATCCTGTAGTGTTATTGAGTTCACTCATGTGAGGTAGCATCTTCACTGGCCAATGGTCATTGATCCACTTTGTTCCACATCAACCATTGGCAGATGTAGTTAATTGAAACAGTGTTTTAAATGAGTGCCTTCTTGCAGATAAACGTGTCCCTGCCCATAGCAAGTGAAATCATTTAATCATTGACAGAGCTCATTATGTGACCTCCACAGGCATTGACTTGAAATATTTAAATTGGAGAAACTTGTGTGCGACATGTGAGGCCACTATGATTATTCTGAACAATCTCCAAATTTAAATGTAACAAGGCATTTGATTGGATCAGTTTTTCCAGCTGCATCCAATCAGATAATGGATGAGTAGATATAGTTTCAGCTAGCTACATATGCCAAGGGTTGATGTGGAACTAACATAAATGGCCGAATGGCCGCACACGTCGTTAATCAAACGAACGAACGAACGGAACTAAGTGAATTGATGACCCTTGGCTAGTGAAGATGGTTGGATAGGTGATATGGCTTTCTTATGTACTTTTAGGCAAACCATGTCAGACATTTGCCAACCCTTACAATTTGACTATAAATCTTACTGAAATAACCCTTAAATTATGAACTTGTGGAATCATAGCAAAATTTATGAAAATATGATTGTTGCAGTCAAATCCAGATACTGGGAAGATCTTGTTAGGGTTGGCAGGTCTGCATGTCACATATGCACAATGGAATGATCTTCTGGGTTCTTTTGGAATCCGAATTTCAAATATTAAATTTGTAGCTCTACTGCTTCTACACCTGTCATCTGTCCATTAGAACAAATTTGTTATCAGTACTCCTTCTAAACTGCTAAGAGGATTGCCATGAAACTTTACATTCACATTTGTCCCAAAGTGTACTTGGTCCTAAATGAAATGGTGCTGTTCAGACATCCAATATGACCTCCATGGCAACCATCTTGAAAATCTTGTTATTGCTATTCCTGATGAATGGAAAGTCATATTGAATGGGGTTTTCACCGGAAGACTTCTTATGATGATGTCTAGATGGTCCTAAATGAAAATGGTGCTGACCTGACCTCCAATATGGTTGCTATGATGGCCATCTTGAAAATCTTGTTATTGCTACTCCTCCTCAAAGGATGGGCACATCAGCATGAGGTTTTCACAAAAGAACTTCTCATGATGTCTAGTTGGACCTAAATGAAAATTATGCTGATCTGACATCCAATATGTCTTCCACAGCAACCATCTTGAAAATCTTGTTATTGCTACACCTCCTGAACGGAAAGTCATCTCAGCATGGGGTTTTTACTGGAAGACTTCATATGGTGTAGTTGGTCTTAAATAAGAATTGTGCCAATCTGATATCCAATATGGCAACCACAGCGGTCGTCTTGAAAATCTTATCGCTACTCCTCCTAGATGGAACATTATATCAACATTGGATTTTTCCGCAGAAGACTTGCAGTATCAAGTTGGTACTAAATGAATATGGTGCTGATCTGACAATCAAGTTTGGCCACCATGGCAGCCATCTTGAAATTTTATTGCTACTCCTCCTAAATGGAAATTCATATAAATGTGGGGTTTACCTCAAGACTAATTATGATATCTAGTAGGGGTGAAACGATTCATCGATATATCGATGCATCAATACTTTTGCCATATCGATACATGTATCGATACAAGAGGTGAAGAATCAATACAAAACAATATCTACCCTATATAAGTTACTTTAATCTTCAGCAGTCATGAATAATTATTAGTCATTTGCCTTCTTATTCTTTAAACTGAGAATCGATAATGTATCGTATCGTAGGCTGTGTATCGTGAATCGTATCGATACGCAGCACAGGTGTATCGTTTCACCCCTAATATCTAGTTGGTTCTGAATGAAAATGGTGCCAATCTGACCTTAAATATGGCTCCCACAATGAACATGTTGAAACTCTTGTCACTAATTCTCCTGAATGGATGGTCATATCATCATGTGGGGTTTTCAATAAAAGTCTTCTGATGGTGTCTAATTGTTCTAAATGAGTGCTGATCTTGCATTCAGTATGGATGCCACAGTGGCTAATTTGAAAATCTTACAGCTCAAGCATATCAAAGATGGTTTCAACACTCACCAGTTAAACAGAAGAAATGATCTTATCTTGAATTCCTGGAAATTCTTTTCGGACAGTAGAGCATAAGTCCTTTTGAGGGACTCGTGTTATATGGTAAACTTGTAGTTGTTTATCTTCATTATCTGCACAGCGGCTGCAGTCATATTTAATGACAATGAAATTTGTTATATGGATTTAGAACCACATGTAAAATCCAAGAATTTCCTGGCATTTGTACAACTGTGTCAAGTGCAGTTGGTAAAATGCTTTAAATAACTCCATAATCAATGAAAACGTCTCACTGTTCAAATGCAAAAAGTCACTTAGTAAGCGCTTGATTATGGATTTTGACAGAGCTCGAATGTTAGCTGTAGTCCATTAATGCAAGGATAGTAAATTTCCTGTTGGACTTGTAGTTTTCTTAATTTCAATAGTTCAGTGGCTAGTTAAGTTTCAGTTGTCACTAGTCAGTGTTTTGTGGGAAGGACTAGTGAAGATTCAGCAGGACTAGTAAATTTCTTAATCAAATAACCTTCTGATTACAAAGAAATTTATGTTAAATTGTAGACCTGGTTGATCTAGAAGTCAAGTGCTTACATGATTAGATTTATCTATGTTAATAATGAATGATACATGTTTTGTTATGTTCAGGCCAATTTGACTGCATTTTTTGCACCAACTTTTAAGTGGGGAGGGGTATGTTAAATTTAGGGGTGATTCAAGCAATCACATGTTCTGGAGAAAACACTGGTCAGGGGGGTAAGGGATTTAGTCTCCACTGTGAATAGTTTATGTCCACTAAGTCTGGTGGATATTCTTCTTGGATATTCCCCAACCCCTGCCCCGTGACGGTGTGTACCTCAGAAATATTGCCTAGCTACAACATACATCTCTGTTTATCATTTGCATGCACCTGCAAGCATACACACATGCAGAAATTTACATACTGTTCTGCCTAAAGCGGTACATTTGATGTTCTTTTGGAATAAATGATATTTCATAAAAGTGCTTGTTGTACTGGTTATTAATTTGTCGAAGTTTCCCTTAATTTTCACAGTTTTTCCAAAACTCTCTTTAACCAAAATAATTGAAAGTAGTACAGTAAAACCTGTCTCGAGAGACCGCCCCTTCTGCCAATGAAAAGTGGTCTTTCAAGACAGGTGGTCTCTCATAACAGGTTTGTACAAAGAGACCAGTTTCTAAGGTCAAAATTCAGCACAGTTTAAGAAGGAAAAATAACCACAATCACTGTACATTTATTTTATTCTTTGTTCATAGTTCTTGTTAAAATATTGCATGCATTCATCTGAAAATAATTTTATATAGCAATAAAGATATACATCTATCATTAAACATGAACACACTTATATTTGAAGATCACATGTACATGTATTAGCATATGAATTAATTTATAATTGACTCCTTGTCTTTTATAACACCCTGAATTTGAGTTTTACCGACATTTAAACTGGCTGCTATTTTGCGAGTGGTCTCCCCTTTTTCACTTCTTTCAATTACATAAATTTTTTCCTGCAGTGTTAGAATTTCTCTCTTTTTTGTTGGAGGTTCTGCCATTGTTATTAAGGTGTTAGGTGTTAATGTTATCAGTGATAAATTGTAAAAACGACTGTAGCGGTTTTGATCAGGCTTTGGAGAAATATGGAATATATATACAATGTATATGTACCAATGAATGAAATAAAAAGACATAAATAACTCGTCCAGAAACACAATAAATTTATTTAGTCAAAGTCTTAATTCACCGACGACATAAAGGGTTTAACTCAATAAACAAAGGATGTAACAACCTGCATTAAGGTGAAAAGATGACGGCATTGTGTGTGGGCTATCATCACTGTAACATAAATAAAAAAGCAACAAACAACATAACACTTTAACAATGACAATCGAATCCAGAAAACAATTCTCACCTACTGGTATTAAAGACAAATACAAAGACCTCATTCACCCAAGGCATTACAGATTAACAAACGATGTATGCAACTGCTACATTGACTTCAGCACTACAATGGCAGTTAGAGACATGTACTTTAGTTTGGTTTACAGTCTATAACAAAAGACACTACATGCATGACTTGTCAAATTTAGGAAACCAGTAGGCAGCCAATCTTTTTTTTTTAGAACAGTCTTTGCTTTTTAAGCGGTTGTTGTTACAAAGGATTAAATTAAGGTCAGTGGTGTTTGTCTCAGTTCTTGTGATATGGTCATTCATTTCAGTGTTATTTTAGAACAATCTGCCATTCACAACTTCGTGGTAAATGCTACGGATCATACTTTAGTCTCACAGAAATAACCGAGGTAATTCTGAATGAATAATCTGCATGAACTTTAGTCTAGTTTTCAATCTTTAACATATAACAATACATGCATGACCTGTAAAATTTAAGAAAGTGGTAGCCAGCCCAATTTTGTTTTGTTTTTGATTTTGTTTATAACAGTCTTTACTTTTTAAGCGGTTGTGGTTACAAAGGATTAAATTAAGTTCAGTGGTGTTTGTCTCTGTTTTTTGTGATGCAGTCATTCATAGCAGTGTCAAAATGCATATTTTGACAAAAAATCATGGTTGCTGGTCGCATTCTGAAGGTGGTCGCTTATGACAGTGGATTTATATAATAAAATTGATTCGTGCATTATGATTGTGGTCGTAAATGACAGGTGGTCGCTCATAGCAGAGGTCGCTCAAGATAGGTTTTATTGTATACAAATAAAAAATGTAAAGCCCCCATCTTATGACAAATGCATAAGACATTTATTTGTGCAAGATAGTAACCATTTATTGCATTCATCCTTTAGATAAGATTTGAAACAAGTTTTATCATTTAAACCGTGTATTTAAATTTACCATCTTGAAAAATATCGGCCCTGTTACAGACACATGCAGCAATAATAATTTTTATGTGCCTCCCATAAGGCTGAATGTATAATTATGTTATGATGTTGTCCTTCCATCCATCTGTCACTAATTTGGTTTCCACACAATAACTTTAGCTATACACAGTCTTCAGTTACCAAACTTTGTGGATGGTTTGCACTTGGGTTAAGGAAGAACCCTATTGATTTTGTTCTCGAAAGCTCAAAGGTCAAGGTTACTGACTGAAAGAAAAAAAAAATGGTTTTCGCACAATGACTTAACTTCTTCATCATTTACAGTTACCAAACTTTTTTGAGGCCCCCCCAACAACCACCACCACCACTACCAGGAAGGTTGGCTTGCATTGATGTGATAACATCATCACCAGTGGTTATATATGTATAATCTTTATCTGAGTGAATTGAACTAAGAAATAAAATTTGCCAACAAATACTATACAACTTTATTTTTACACTTAATGTACTTGCAGTTGTATTTTAATTTATTATAAATTCAACTTCATTTCCAAATCATTAATAAAACAATTTAAAATGAAAGGAAACAATGGGTGAAAGCAATAAAAAAAATCTGAATGCAGTCCTGAGACCATAAACAAAAATGATGAGATGATAGATGAAATGCAGATATGATTGGAATGCAAACAGAACACAAATTAAATGCAGATTTTGGTAAAATAACCCATTTTAGGATCTGTATCAGTATTGTTCTCATCATCATCTTCATCATCAATGTTAATGCCTTATCTCATCATCATCTTCATCATCAATGTTAATGCCTTATCTCATCATCATCTTCATCATCAATGTTAATGCCTTATCTCATCATCATCTTCATCATCAATGTTAATGCCTAATCTCACTATCATCTTCATCATCAATGTTAATGCCTAATCTCACTATCATCTTTATCATCAATGTTAATGCCTAATCTCACTATCATCTTTATCATCAATGTTAATGCCTAATCTCATCATCATCTTCATCATCAATGTTAATGCCTTATCTCATCATCATCTTCATCATCAATGTTAATGCCTTATCTCATCATCATCTTCATCATCAATGTTAATGCCTAATCTCACTATCATCTTCATCATCAATGTTAATGCCTAATCTCACTATCATCTTCATCATCAATGTTAATGCCTAATCTCACCATCATCTTCATCATCAATGTTAATGCCTAATCTCACTATCATCTTCATCATCAATGTTAATGCCTAATCTCACTATCATCTTCATCATCAATGTTAATGCCTAATCTCACTATCATCTTCATCATCAATGTTAATGCCTAATCTCACCATCATCTTCATCATCAATGTTAATGCCTTATCTCATCATCATCTTCATCATCAATGTTAATGCCTTATCTCATCATCATCTTCATCATCAATGTTAATGCCTTATCTCATCATCATCTTCATCATCAATGTTAATGCCTAATCTCATCATCATCTTCATCATCAATGTTAATGCCTAATCTCACCATCATCTTCATCATCAATGTTAATGCCTAATCTCACCATCATCTTCATCATCAATGTTAATGCCTAATCTCACCATCATCTTCATCATCAATGTTAATGCCTTATCTCACCATCATCTTCATCATCAATGTTAATGCCTAATCTCACTATCATCTTCATCATCAATGTTAATGCCTAATCTCACCATCATCTTCATCATCAATGTTAATGCCTAACCTGTGAATGGCAAGACATAGGTATCACTTTTCTGGTGGCAACATTGGTGGTGACGTCTGTGTGAAAATTTTGTTCTAAAATTTATTGAAAGTCATATATCTTTACATCTGTAGTTGTATTCAAGTAAAACTTTTGAATAATCTTACTGGATACCTTTACATCCGTAGTTGTATTCAAGTAAAACTTTTGAATAGTCTTACTGGATACATGAAATCTGTATCCTGATATGTAGGAGTTTCTTGTCTTGAATCAGCAGTGTCAACATTAAGATTCTGTGTAAAAGTATTTGAACGTTGTATACAGGGTCTAGTCTAGAACTGAACATTTAAGAGGAAATCGCCACCCCATCACCCCATTTGAAAAAAAAGGGAATTAGGAATTATCTAATTATAAGATGGATTTAATGAAGAAATAAACATAGGGCTTGAAAATATGATGAACATTGTTTTAGCATTCGGTTGTTTAGGAATTAGCTTGAATCTGATAATTGTGAGCCTTAGAATAGACCCTGTGTCAAACTCATAATTCAAGGCTGACTCGGTGTGTCCTTGGGAAAGGCATTCAGTTCCAATTTCCTTGGCATGATATTGCCAATAATGTGTTCAAAGTCCCTTTAAAACCAACAGCAACAAAAAAACAATTAACTGAAACTTTGGTGTAATATTACTGAAGATTGTGCCAATGTATGCTAAGTTTTTTGTCTTGCCTGCATAAGCAGAAACTGCATTGTCATAATGTAATCAGCACTGCATTTCACAGAACCCATGTTATTATTCCTTGATATAATCATTATCAAATTTGATGGTGTTGTTTTGTTTTAGAAGAAGACAAGCAATCCAAAGAAACATGGAATCCTATGGCTGAAGATTTCTTCTCCATCAGAAACAGTTATCAAGTGGACACAAATGATCCAGGGGTTGCCACAGTGGGTTACAGTAAGTGTCACTTTTATTAACACTGTTTAGCAGCTGCCAAACCTGCCTTAAGACGTATCATGCGAAAAATACAGATTTTGACTCCCAAAACCCCCCAACACAATCATGTTTAGAAAAACATGATTTTCAATAATCTTAGGGAAAGAAGAAAAAAAAAACGAGTTTTTTTACCGCCACTAGACATCTCCAAAGCATGTAGTCCGTATAAACAGTAAATAGTCCTGCTTAGAGTCCATGTAAAAACTATCCTCAGGGCAGATTATCATGAAGTCAGTTAAAAGGTAAAGCGGTCAGAGATGAACAGCCACCATTTCCCATATTACTTCATTGGCTGAGAATAGCTTGGATGCTACCGTGTCAAGTCCTTTTGAACACTGCTTTGGGAGAGCCCATTAGGCTAATTGGCATAGGTAAAGTACAGTAAGTGGAACAGCCAAATTCATTTGAGTTAGATACAATCATAGAGATGCGTGTTGAAGAACAAAAATTACAACACATCATTGCCTTGAATGTGAATGTTTAAGCTATCATTATTAAAGATTATTGGCAAGTGTGATCAGCGGCAACGTTTCTTTGAAGTTGGATTTGACTCCATATATAAAACGCAAAACACAATTATTTTGGTAGTCGGAAGTGTGGTTCATTTTTTTTACGACAAAATGTCGAAATGCAGCTGTGATTTAGGGAAAGATGAGCAATCTTCAAAACAAGCAAAGTCCAGCAAAACTGAAATTCAGAACTCCAGGATGGAGTTTGACTTTGTGAAGCGCAACAGCAAGAGGGAGTATTTTATTTTTTTCACACTGCAAACACCATATCGACATTAATCATTCTGGAGTATACAACATCCATCGACATAGCAACACCACACAGCATGTTTGCCACTCTCTATGCTGGGAAAAATTCAACAAGATCTTCGGGGGAGTTTTAACAAAAGTACCATCCAGTCTCAAATGAGTGCCAAGATGAACACGAATTATAAGCAAGTATATACAGTAGTGCTGTAAGTCATATTTTGTTTTTGATAAGTTACTATTTCCACTCTCGAACCTACAACTAAAATGCAACTGTTGTCACCTCAAGTTTATGCACATATGTAATCAGGATTCATCCAATTTTTTATATTTTCATTTTTATTTTTATTCATTGACTACCTCTGAGAACAATCTTGACAAATTTGGCAGGTTTCCATGTATGGTAGATGGTGACAGTGATGATATGAGATTAAACATGGTGGAGTCTGACGTGATATGTGAAACTGTGCTTTAAAATATGCTTTAATTTTCCTGTAACTGACACAAGTCAGACAAAACTATGCAGGTAATGCCTGTTTTCATT
Organism: Margaritifera margaritifera; assembly: GCA_029931535.1. NCBI lineage: Eukaryota > Metazoa > Mollusca > Bivalvia > Unionida > Margaritiferidae > Margaritifera > Margaritifera margaritifera. Next base: position 679,800 of record JAQPZY010001404.1, on the reverse strand, counting down.
AATTTTTTCATTCATTACATATGCATAAAAATTATTAATTTGCAGTTTGACCTTCGGATAGCCCAATATTATAGCTGCTGATTTTGTTGCTTTGGATTGATTTTTTTGTGGGAGACATTGAATGAAATATATTTGTATGTTTTTGGACAACAAAGATGTTGTTGTAGGAGATTCGATATTACAATCTCTAAATATGTGACCAGTGAATTTGTTAGCATCTAGTCATGTGCATTCATTTCAAAGTTCTGAAAGTACAAAGTTCAGAGAAAGGGTTTTGTGTCAGAAAAGTAATAAGGATATTAAATTCTGACATTCAGGACCAAAAGCAGAGAAAATGATTTGTTGTTGGTTTAATGGCACTTTTAACACATTATTGGCTATATTATGCCAAGGAAATGGGAGTTACATGCATTTCCCTTGGACACACCAAGGCAGCTGATCTGGGCTGGCCTAGGCCGGTATGGAACCCACAACCTTTGGATTATGAGTTCAGCAGTCTACCAGCTGAGCAACGACTCGACGAATAAACCATAAAGTTCACTATATGGATCAGTGACTATCGTGGCCAAAAGTACAGTGGCTTAATTAATGAGTGTTGATGGATGAAAGTTGGATGGTTGTTATTTAATGGCACTTTGAGCACATTGTTGACTATATCATGCAGAGAAAATGGGAGCTAAGTACCTTTTCCAAGGACACACCAAGGCAGCCAACCCAGGCTGGATTAGGCAGGTAGTGAACCCTTGATCCTTAGATTATGAGTCTGGCACCTTACAAACTGAGCTACCATGGCTGAAGCAGCTCTCTGCAATGTCAGCATCCATTTAAGTCTTGGCCAAATCATAAGTTCAGTGTTAAAAGTCCTGACCTTCGAAATAAGCTAAAATCCAATTATAACAGTTGCTTAATAATGAAGTAAAATTATGGACAGATGAAAAAATAAAAACTCCTTGACTTTGCTGATGGTAGTAGTACAGGTGCAAGTTGTTGATAAGATATGGAATGATGTGTTGAAAATCTAAGATGAAAAAGAAAACATACATGTAGGACTGTACAATTGTAAGAGCTATAGTCAACATATATGATCTGACGAGCATCTAAGGTGGACAGCATGTGAACTAAGTTGTTCAATACAGTGTAGAATAATGCCATGTGTGGAATTGTATTTAAATTTCCCCATTATCCTGGTCAAGCAGACCAAAATGTTGCAAAAATCTCCTTGGTTTTACTAATGTATATACTTACTTATTAAGTCAAGTTCAACCGCAAACATAAATTCTGACCTGCCATCGCATAATGTGCTGGCAGATCAGGGTCTGTGCTGTTTGTTCTACTGATTACTCCATATATATGACACATAACGTATTAACTCACTTATAAGTCAAATCCAACTGCAAACGCATAGACCCAGATCTGCCGCAGCATTATGCGATGGCAGATCTGGATGTGTGGTTTGCAGTTGGACTCGACTTGTGAGTACATACAGTATGTGTCATATATATGGATACTAATTCTTGATTAGTTGACACATTTCTTAGGATAATCCATAACTTGGCTGATAATTCTAGATGAAACAGATGATTCTTTACTACCTGATATACTTGCTTACAAGTCCAACTACAAACAACATAGACCGTGATCTGCCATCACATAATGTGCTGGCAGACCAGGGCCTATGCTGTTTGTTCTTATTGATTACTCATAACAAACTGTATAGAGCGAGATCTGCTGGCACATTATGTAATGGCAGATCTGGATCTGTGCAGTTTACAGTGATTATATATGGTACCCAGATTCTGTTCATCTCAAAAGTTTGCAGGTACTGTTTTAAACAAGTCAGCAATAAGATCAATAAATAACAGGGTCATTTCTAACTCTTGGAGTAAATTATACTATTCCGACTGGTTTGATGATGGATTAAAACTGCTTTGAATATCATCTCAGTCAATTAGTAATGGAGTTGTAGTGTGTTTATCTTAAAATTAGATGTCAGAATAGTCAAAATGCATTCTGTTACAGATCCAAGCAAACAAATAAAAGACAATGGCAGTTTTGTCTAATTAGTAGCCTATTTTATATGTTCACTTAATTAGCAATTCTGACTGTAGTTGTTCCACTAACTAGTAATGCTAAGTGAGCCTTGCATGCCATGCAAATACTTAACCCATAGATTTAGCTTAGAAAGCTGATGACCTGTGTCTGTCACATATTGGGTTTGCTATCTTTTAATGCAAATTGAGCAGTTCACAGCAGTGAAGCAGGGAAGGACCATATACATTTGGGGAGGGGGAATGTCAGAGATGGGCTCACTGGTTAGGATTTCTGTTTTTTCTTTTTTTCACTGCAAAGAATTTAGTTTGTGCTAAGTTGTTTTCATGCTCTTTGCATTTTCTGGGATAAACAAGTTTAAAATAGACTGTTTAGCACCTTCATCCATATTACATATAACAGCACATAAAATGCACCATCTGAGGTGCAGCTGCCAATAGCCCAGTTGGTTAAAGGTTTGGTAGAGAAGGATCATTTTGGCTCTCATGGGGTCATACTCAAATGGTGTTTAACTGAGTTTTGTTTTCTCACCTGCATAAGCTTGGTGTTTAACTGAGTTTTGTTTTCTCACCTGCATAAGCTTGGTGTTTAACTGAGTTTTGGTGGGATATAGAAGCTTGGTGGGATATAGAAGTCACTTTTTTACTTGTGTCATCGTTGGCAGCATCAACAATGTTAAAGTTTTGTGTTAAAGTTTTTAAAATCACATATCCTCTACATCAGTTGCTGCTTGGTTCGCACAGGTCTTGAAAAACCTTAAATTTGATGCCTGGTCTTGAAAAATCCTTGAAAATTAAAAAAAAGTGGATGAGCCCTTCAAAAGCCCTTGAACTTTGCTGATATTTTGATGTATTACTATCAAGTGTGTCATTTTGACCTATTTAATTATTTTGGGGGAAAACTGAGTATTAATGATCATTCTGATCCTTCATTTTATCACACAATACATTTATATGGATACCTTTGGTATTATTCCATGTTTTATGGCAAGACTGGGATACATTTTTACTCGAACTTCCTAAAACATAGTTTAGGTGTTATTGGCAAACCAGTCAGTGCAAATGGCAAGTTGGAGCATGGTGAATGTTGACTTCATTGTCTGGTTATTGATGGAGAAATGCAAGTTTAATCACAAATTGACCACAGATCCCAAGTACTCATCAATTTGAGAGTTCAGAGGGGATAAGTCCATGGCGATGTGTGCTTTGTGTAACAAGTTTATAGATTACGGGCAAATTTGGGAGTATGCCTTTTCCTCATATATGAGAAGTTAAAAAAATACCAGTCGTTAGCGAACACTTTGGAATCCTCTGAAAAGTCATTGATGACTTCTTTTTTAAGACCGATTCTGAGAAAAATTATATCAGTCAGCTAGGAATCCCCCTCCACTTGCTGATGAAGCTGGTGGAACAAAACCTGTTTATGCGCCAGATCTACCTCCCAAGCAATCACATTTAAAACTGACAGCCTCAGTGAGAAGGCAGAAGCTACAGCACAGCTAACATATATCATTCAGTTAAACTGTCTTAGGAAAAGATCAAAATAAAAGGTCCACAAATTTATATAACCTGGAAGATAAATTGAATGATCATGTAGAATTCCTGAAGAAGTAATATGTAGAGATTGAATACTGCTTGGAAGATATAATACAATGATTTCACAAAATGGAAAATTATTAATGTCAGTAACTTTCGTTGACAGTGCTATTTTGTATATATGTTGATGTTTATATTCAAGACTTAAACTATTCACATTTTATTTTATAATTTGGAAATTAAAGATGGACTCGACAGAAATACATTAAAAGAGGTTTCAGAATTCGACTTTACAAAGTGGGTAAATTTAAACAAGCCGTTGAAAAGTCCTTAAATTTGGTCCTGAGATTTTTGTGTGAACCATATGTTGCATTCAAGTGAAACACTTGATAATTTTGCTATTGGTCTAAAGTTTATACCGTAACATGTTAGAAGTTTCTGTCTTCCTCCTTATGCATCATTTTTTTAAAAATTCACCTATCTTCTACATCAGTGTCGTAAGTTTATATGCTGATATGGTAGTATTCCTGTCTTGCCTCTCTCACCCGTTTAAGCAGAAAGCTTGGTTCATTATTGTGAACAATGTTACAGTTATGTGTTAAAATTTTTGAAAGTCACATATCTTGTACATTTATTGCTGCAGTCAACTGAAACTTTGTAATAAAAATAGGTCTAAAGTTTATATGCTGATATGCTAAGAGTGTACTGTCTTGCCTGCCTTACCTACTGAAGCATTATGGTCAACAATATTTAAGTTTTGTGTACAAGTTTATGAAAGTCAGATACAGGAGTTATACTTAAAAGCATACAGATGCAAGTGAGACACTGGGTTCTGCAGAACATATGTTTCCATGTCTTTTTGACAAATTTAGTTTCAAGATCCCCAATCAATACCACTCTTTATTTTCATAAGCCTATATGTGTGCATGTAAATTATTCCTTGTCCTTGATAAGAAGCAAACAAATATTCCACCTACAAAGGAAATATTAGCCACCTCTTCACCCTTTCATTTTAATGGATGGGCCTCACTGTTGACAAAAGCTAGACTCTGATTGATTGGCCGAAAGCATTACGATATATACTCGTATATAATACGATACCAACTGCAAACTGCATAGACCCAGATCTGCCGGTGCAAAATGTGCCAGCAGATCTGAATCTATGCAGTTTGTAAGGACAAATCAGTAGAACAAACAACATAGACCCTGATCTGCCGGCGCATTATGCGACAGCAAATCAGGGTCTATGTTGTTTATATTTGGAGCCGGCTTATACATGAGTATATACGGTATGTTTCAATAGGATTTGGAAACCACCTCCAATCAAGGCTGTGTTATAGCAGTGATCTGATCAGGAAACATGTTTCGTTTTGGTCATTGTTCAGCTGTTGTGCCAGCGTTGGTTATGGTCATTTGACATCATAGTTGTATAACATTTATCCAAGGGTTACCCTAGGTTCAGCAGATGTAAGATGGTGGAAACAGAGGGCAACCTTATTCAGTTTTAATATATTTACTGAAGCAAGATATTGAGCAGGTCTCAGACTGCTATCTTCGTTCCTATTCTGTTGTTTTTGCTTATAAACAAGAGTGTGTTTCTGATTGATCAGGCATTGGTCAGAGCTCCAAAACATATCCCTTTATTTAAAGGTCATACTTCTGGTCTTATAAAAAGCAGGTAACAACTACAAAGAAATGACATAAATTATTTGAACATTTTGGTGAAAAGAAAAGAAGTAGATGCACATATGCCTGTTTTGTTCAGCAGTGAGAGTAAAGTGTTTTGCCATTAAGGACACAACATAGAAATTGACCTAGCCTGGACTGGGAATTAAACCTGGTACTTCTGCACAGGAGGCCAACATGCTTACCACTGAGCTGCTGTACCTTGCTTTTTAAAGTCTATTATTCAGTTTGTCAATTTGATTTAATTTACAACACATGAATCAGGTGTGTGCACCTGAATAATAAATGCCAGTTTTCATCTAATCAGTTACTAAAGCCTAAGCACCAGATTCACCTTTTTCCTTTCATCTGCCACTCTTGCTTATTTAGAATTTCATTAATACTGCTATCATAAATTGACTGCAGTTGTCAATTACTTGCCATATCTTTGTCAAATTATGTACTGTTTAATCTCACTATTACATCCTCATTCTTTTGATCCAGCTGTTGCCTTCAGTGTGATCAAACTAGCAATTGTATCCATGAATAGAATCAATCTTGATTAATAAATTTTTTTACACCTCCACTGGGTATTTAAAAAAATGTACCAAGTAATGCATCATCCTTCCTTTGAGCCAGCTATTACCTTCAGTGTGATAAAAACCAGCTAGTACTGTATATACTCACGTATTATCCTGATCCAAATGCAAACAACATAGACCCTGATCTGCCATCGTATAATGCACTGGCAGATCAGGGTCTATGTTGTTTGTTCTACTGATTAGTCCTTACAAACTGCATAGACCCAGATTTGCCGGCGCATAATGCGCCGGCAGAACTGGGTCTATGCAGTTTGCAGTTGGTATTGGTTTATACGCAAGTATATATGGTACAAATAATTGTGTCCAGCAGTAGGGTTAATCTTTGTAATTAATAACATTTGTAACCCTCCACTGGGTACACAATTTTATTTCTTTCTCATACAAACATGCTATTTCAGGAACAGGCAGTTTGAACTTAATATCAGATTAACAAATCTAATTAGTTTTAATGTCACAGTAACATTGTAACATATCCTTACATGTCACTATCGTTAAACTTACTCTTTCTGTAATGGAAAAAACCTCGTCTGTGCTAGATGCACCATCCTCCTGTTTTAGAAATTCCTAGAACACGTGCATCAACCCAATGTGACCTATGTCATCAGCCCATGTGCAATAGTGCATCCTCATTCTTTTTTCGCACGACATCTTATGTCAGACATGGAAAAAATACTTGCTTGAAGAAAAAATACCTAGTGATGATTATGCTATATCAGGACTTGATATTCATATTTCTTTTTACCAAAAAGTTATCCCACAGTCCATATTTATTAAAAGTATCGTTTGATAGTCCAGTGTTTTGCACGATGAGCCACCTACCCTCCCTGCTCCTCATAAGTTTGGAATTACTTGTAGGAATATGTATAAGTACTAATGGGTCATCAAAATTATTCAGTTGTGTTTACACTTGAGTGTTTATATGTTGTACAGGGGTTCGTTGATTAATCTCATTATTATTAATGCAATGAGCGTTATTAACAGCAATTAATCTTCTAATGATACTTAGTAGAGATTACATGTTCCTCTATTTTTTTTATTAATGCTTTTAGCATTAATATAATTTATGCACAATGTTTCTTTGTTTATAATTTGTTTAGTAAATTCTGACATTTTTCATTTAAGAAAAATATTTAGTAAGGATAACAACAAGGCTGACGAAACCTTGTTGTTATTATACATCATCAGTTGTTTTGGTCATCCAAAAAATTTCTTGTATCAGAAATTTCTTTTCAGAAATAACAAGTGTGGGCAAGTATTAGACATAAGAAATGCTCCATGGGACACTCACACCACAATTATTTCATGTACAAAGTTTACATGAATGGATGGATGTCTAGTTGTCATGTTCAGACAAATACAATCATACTAATAAAATGAAAGAAGTGCATTCTTCTTCCTCTCTCTATGAATCCTTTACATTCTCAGAGTGTACATACAATAACTGGAATCAACTGCTTCACCCCGAATAAAAGAGGGAAAGACATCATCTTCTAGGAGAGGACTACTGTAGGAATATGTAAATTTTTCCCTTAAGGAGGTAACAGCTATTTCTCCGAGGGTTGCTTGCACTCTCCCAAATAAAAAGAGGGAGGAGCAGCTGCATCCCCAATAAGATAGTGTGTCTTCTACAGGGCTTGAAATTAATGGTAGTCCGCTAGCCTCAGGTTACTAAATTTCCTGTCGGACTAGTTCTTTTAAAGTTGCAGTAGTCACCAGTCAGCATTCATTTATGCTGTCATATGTAATTTTACAAATCATATTTCAAAACGAGGCTGTATAAATCTTTACCACTTTTGTTAGATTGCAAGGTAAAGTTGTATATCAAAGACTGTTAGTCCGAGCTTATTCTGACCTTTTCTACCCCATTTTAGATATTTTTACATTTATGTTGGGGTGTTAGGTCAGAGCACATTGCCTATTGAAAAGTTGGAATTAACAGAAACCACGCAATGTGGCGTAGGGTAGCCGCTTACTACCGGGCCTAGCCAACTTAAACAACCTTACATCGCGCCCTACTGACATGAAATTGATAGGAAGATGATATATCTTCTCAGAAATTGTGTTTATAACATTTGTTATGCATGCCAGCAGGAAAGGAGATTGGACCAATGTTCCCTCCTTACCCGTGTTCCTTTAAACTGTTTTGGTATGTAGAGTTTCCCTTTCAAGGGAGAGATCATCCTGTACCATCATGGATGTCCTCTATATGATATGCTGCAAGTGTGGGTCCTGAGGTTCAAAGACCACCACATGCCACTCAGGAGAGGTCATCACAGAAGGAGAGGGTTAATCCCTCTTCCACTAAGAGGCCTAGGAGGGACGAGAAACATTATCGTCCTTCAGACAAAGCACCAGTTAGGGACAGTTCATTCAATCCCCTTGGAGAGTCACAGAACATCTGTGTCCCTACTTCCTGGCCTTCCCCGGGTCTAATACTCCTGTATCCCACCAATGTTTGGAACAGGAAGATGATAATGCCTTGTCTATCATAGCAGATTCTCAGGAATTTGCTGATGATCTGGAGGAGAGGGTTAAAGAGGAGAAGACATGGTCAATTCAACAAGGCCATAAACAAAGTATACCACATCTTTCCCCCTGATCTGTACTCTAAGCCAACAGGCTTGGGTGAAACAAACATTCTCTCTAGACTTAGAAAGACTTTCAGGGGTCAATGCATAGAAAGGACCTTTAGTATCAGCCTCCAACTATATTCATTCCCCCTCCTGGTCCATAACCCCCACCCCTTGGATGCTGCAGCTTTGCAAGGGGGATTTTGTTGGGACTGTTTGCTTTCCTCTAAGTTAAATCATTAGAGGTTTTTGAAGACAGTTTGCCTTGAACAGACAGGGTAGAACTAACAGTTGCCGAGTCTCTGTTCATTCTATGGGAGAAACCAAAATTTTTGGCAGTGGACCCCTTCATCCTGAGGTGGGATCAGTTGTTTATGCATTCTCTCCCTTCAGGTTAATTCCACAGGTAATTCACAAGGTGAGAATGTCCACAGTTCAGATTATCCTGATATCACCTCTGTGACCTCAGAGGTCTTGGGTGAGTGATCTCCTCGACTTTTTAATCGACCAACACAGGGTATTACCTCAGTGGAAGAAATTGTTTTCGCAACACAAAAGTACTCTGTTTCACACCAATCCTCAGATTCTCCACCTTCATGCTTGGCTCATCTCAAGAGATCTATATGCCAGCTGACGTTTTCTAGCAAGGTTGCCAACTGCATCAACCAGGCCATGAGACATTTTACATTAAAGACCTATGATGCAAAGTGGAGAGACTTTTATGATTGGTGCACAAGGAAACATATTAATCCTAGCTCTCTTAATGCAGTACTGTAGCAGAGTTTCTACTCTTCCTTTTTGAGGGTGGATCTTTTGGTCTTCACAATGAAGGTTATAGGGCTGTCCTTCAAACGTTCTTAAAATCTCCAAAGGTCAGTCCATTGGCTCAGCTCCTCCTTGGCGGATCTTATTAAATATTTTGAGCTTCAGAGACCAGTGTCTCGCTCATTGGTGCCAAGATTGAATATCTCATGTGTTTTGTGCATATTGACAAAACCCTTATTATAACCATTGAATGAGGCTTCATTCAAAAATGTTAGCTTACAATCATCTTTCTTCTAGCTGTAGTGTCAGCGTGGAAAAGAAGCTTATTGCATGTTTTGTCAATATAGGAGAGATGTTATGGTTCAGTGGGAATTACAATTATGTTTCCCTGGCAATGTCAGCCAGGTTTCCTTGCAAAAACCAGCTTCCATCAGTACTTCCATCGCCGATAGAGATCCACAATCTCAGTCGCATCTGTGCTGGGGATGATCAAGATAGACTCCTTTGCCCAGTTAGGGCACTGAAGTTCTATTTAGCAATTGCTAAAGTTGAAGGAAGGTAGTTAAAGGTTTTGCTCCCATTAAGGGGATCAGCTGATATTTCAGCATCCACCATCTTTACATGTAATTCTCTCAAACCATCAAGAGAGCTTATCGGTCTCTTACTGAGAGAGACCTCTCATTCATAAGGATAAAGGACCATGAAGTTAAGGCTGTCACTCCTGTTTGGGCCTATCTCAATCACTCATCTTTAAAGGATTTTATGAAGGCTGCATTTTGGCAATTGTTCATAACCTTCTCAATTTACCTTCAGTCCTTATCAATCCAGAGCCAAATTAATTTTTCTCTGGGTCCAATTACTGAGTGACTGGGCTACAAGGTGAGTCATTTTTTTCACTTTTTCTTCCTCACAGTCCATCAACCTTCCTCCTTACTGACAAATTCAGCTTAATAGCAGTGAAAGGTAACGTATTGCTGATATTAAAATGTAGTTTTTTGGGGAAGTAAAACTAATTTTAATTATGCAATACTTACCTGTCACTATTGGATATCCTCATCCCAACGCGTTCTGATGTCCTTCATTAGCCAAATGTCCGTGGAAAGAATGAGGACACACTATTGAACATGGGCCGATGATGTAGGTCAGATAGGGTCGATAAACGTGTTGTAGGAATTTTTAGAACAGGAGGATGGTTCATCTAGCATGGATGAGGTTTTTCCATTATGGAAAGAGTAAGCTTAACAATAGTGACAGGTAAGTATTACATAATTACAATTAGTTTTACTCCCCCCAAAAACTTCATTTCACATATTGGGTAACACAGCTATAATACACTTCATTATAACACAAATTTGGATATAACACAGCTGCATCATGGCTTTCAATTTTTTTTTCTTCTCAGATGGCCCTTATTCCCTGACACTGCTGTAAGCATCAGCCAAGCTGACAAAGAGATCAAAATAATTCCATGAAGTTCCAAAAACCTCTAGCTTGCAGATCATAATTAATGTTCTTACACAGCAATAGTTTAATTTCTTCGAACATGGGTTTATCTTAATCTCGATTATTATAGACTAGCAGGTAGTAAAATTATTATAAGTTTTACTGGCATTTTATTTATTTCACACACACACACTCTCGTACAAGCACCATTCATAGAATTATTTTTCATTCACATTATACCATGGTTCAGTACATAACATGGTCAGCAGTTTCTCACTATACCGCAGTTCGGTACATAACATGGTCAACAGTTTCTCACTATACCGCAGTTTGGTACATAACATGGTCAGCAGTTTCTCACTATACCATATTTCAGTACATAACATGGTCAACAGTTTCTCATACCATAGTTCTGTACATAACTTGGTCAACAGTTTCTCATTATACCATAGTTCTGTACATGACATGGTCAGCAGTTTCTCATTATACCATGGTTCAGTATGTAACATGGTCAACAGTTTCTCATTATACCATAGTTCTGTGCATAACATGGTCAACCGTTTCTCATTATACCGCAGTTTGGTACATAGCATGGTCAGCAGTTTCTCATTATACCATGGTTCAGTACATAACATGGTCAACAGTTTCTCATTATACCGCAGTTTGGTACATAGCATGGTCAGCAGTTTCTCATTATACCATGGTTCAGTACATAACATGGTCAACAGTTTCTCATTATACCGCAGTTTGGTACATAGCATGGTCAGCAGTTTCTCATTGTACCATGGTTCAGTACATAACATGGTCAACAGTTTCTCATTATACCGCAGTTCTGTACATAACATGGTTAGCAGTTACGGACCCCGACTGCTGCATTATAGTGGGTTCACCTGTAATTATTATTTTATACTCAGAGGCTTTCATATTTATTGTTTCTAGACTTTTGTATACCTTACTACTACTGGTAATTGGTTAAAAATTTATGGATAAAATGTAAAAATATTCATAAAACAAGATTTATATACTCGCGTATAGTCTGATACCAACTGCAAACTGCTTAGACCCAGATCTGCTGTCGCATAATGCACCGGCAGATCTGGGTCTATGCAGTTCGTAAGGACTAATCATTAGAATAAACAACATAGACCCTGATCTGCTGGCACATTATACAATGGCAGATCAGGGTCTATGTTGTTTGGACCCGGATTATACGTGAGTATATATGGTAGTACAGATACACAACATTCAGATGACAATGTTTTATTTTTTCCTCATTTTGACATTGAAAAAAATGCAAGAATTACATAAGTCCAAATTGATGAATTAACTGAGCCAAAATTACCTCTCCTACATGTATCATTAATATATTAATCTCAGTATACCGTATTCAGTGTAATACTTGCACTGTGTGCTGAAAAGAATTAATATGGATAAAGTTCATAAGGTTAAAGCTCACCATAATAAATGCACACCAGTGAGATTATCAACAGTGTCTTCATCATATATATGTATGTACATACATGTACTAAAGAATCAACAGTGTCTTCATCATATATATGTATGTACATACATGTACTAAAGAATCAACAGTGTCTTCATCATATATATGTATGTACATACATGTACTAAAGAATCAACAGTGTCTTCATCATATACATGTATGTACATACATGTACTAAGGAATCAACTCCCTCTATCCATATTGGGAAGTCTCAATTCTTAAGATTCCTTTTCCCTCCCAGCATGGTGGTGTCCAATATGGTCATGCCCAGTAAAAGACATGCAAGATCCATATTTGAGACTGATTTAACTCACAAAGGTATGTGGTAATGCTACATTAGGCATGGTGGTAGGTTCAGAGAAAATCATGATAGGCATGGTGATAGGTTCAGAGAAAATCATGATAGGCATGGTGGTAGATTCAGAGAAAATCATGATAGGCATGGTGGTAGGTTCAGAGAAAATCATGATAGGCATGGTGGTAGATTCAGAGAAAATCATGATGTTCCAAGTTGATCTTAGCAGCTGTCTCTTTCCCATGAGGCATGCTATGATTGAGAAGAGCATTTAGAAGTGGCTATTTATATGCATGTTTTGATTAAAAAGAGGAGTTGGCATTTATTAGGACATGTGTGGGTATTACGTTGAATATCATAATCAATATTATTTTGTTTTCAAAATTGGACTGCTTATCTAAAGAAAATGTTAGTGAAAACTACCTAGCTGTCTAAGTATCATTCATTCTTGCTACCATCGAGATAGACACAATTTATCCATAGCCCAACTTGAAATTAGTTAGTGGTTGATCCAATGGAATTTTCAATAAGCACTGATTGAATCAGTAGATCAAGCTTGTTGATTCATCAGTTAATTTTTGCCATTTATGTTAGAGTTTGGTGGTTTCTTCACCAGCTTGAATGTCTGTAATGGTTGAAATAAGAGTTGTTGTGGATTTACTTGTGCTTTGCTGTCCATAGTGGATATTCCAGATCTTCACAGTTTTAACTGTCTTTGATTCATGGGTTCCATTTTCTTCAAGGATTTGAGTTGAATCTAAAGATTCACTACTGTCATTCATTTGTCTTTGAGATGCTCTAATTCTCAAAATTCTTGACATTTTCCGAGAAGCATTTTTCATGACTTGTTGAATTTGAACAGTTCTGTAGCTATGAATAAAGGCTGTGAGGAATGACCTCATCAAAAATATTGGAAAGAAGAATAGTAAATTAACATTTTTGTATTCATTATGACTCTGTGCACAAATTGAACAAAATATACAAATATAGAGTAAGAGTGGTATATAAGTTATAAACCATATTATGATATCCACTCTCATCGTGATTATGATCTGATAATACTTTTTGAATTCAGAGCTATTTGGTGATACAAAGCTTTGATGAGATTGAATGGCTCTAGTGATAGTTAAAAGAATTCCTTGAGTCACAATACAAACAGTAAAACTTAAAATCCAGATAATTGATACAAAAAGAAGGTATGAATCACTGTAGTAGTCAAAGAAATTACATGTAAAATCTGTCTGCTTCCAACCCATTTGTGGTAGAAATCCAATGATGAAGGACATGTTCCAGAGAATTGTCATTGTTGTGATTACATTGCTTTTGTCCATAACTCGTGCATAACCTAGAGGATTTGAAAGTCTTAAACAAGAGTCAATATTTAGCCAGAGAATTGACCATATCAAAGCTGTGGAAGCAGTGAAGAAAAGACTCTCAGGTAGCAAGCAGTTTACATACAGTTCATTTAGATTTCTAAGCATCAAAGATTTGAACACTCCAAAGAGACCAATGAGGGTATCTGCAATGCACAGACTTCTTATAAAAACAAGGGTTGCACTGCGTCCCCCTGTTGTATACCTTGACACCAGCAAGACTCCCATGTTTCCAAGCGAAGTCAATGCACCAAGTATAATAAGAACTTGGTTGATCATTCCAAGTTGAGTCTCGTTCATATGAAAAAATATCCACAGGGTCTTGGAGGAGTCATCGTCACTTAAGTCCAGAGTTAGAGAGGAATTAATGGTACTTATTTTGTTCTGGACCATACTGATTAGTTGATGGCTGTCATCTTAGTCATTAGTGCTGGTATGCTGTGTGATGTTAAAAACTGTTGATGTGCTGCTGTTTGTACCCTCAGTTGTTGCATTCATGGTATTTGTATCATTTCCTGCAAATACAATATACATTTAAAGGTTACAGGGTTTATTTCTTCAGTTTTCTCTTAGACTTTACTGGTGACTTCCTGCTATCTTAGCAAGAAGCAACAGTGATACCTGGACCCAAACCTGGTAAAGAACATATGGACAATTCAGACTTTATTTGCAAGCTTTATTTGCAAAACCATGGAATAAATGGTAAATGACATTCCTCCAGTATGTTGAATCCAACAAACTACTTTCAGACTTTCAATGTGGATTCAGATGCCAGAGAATCACAACTGAGCAACTATTCAGAATGTAAACATTTATCAGAGAAGTTTTATTAAAGAAAGAACATATAGTATCCATTTTCTTTGACTTGGATAAAACTTGCAACACCACAAGGAAGTATGGCATGATGGGTGACTTATTTAGCCTTGGTCAAATGTGGCTGCTTACCGATCTTTATATAATATCCAATTTTTGGAAAGATAGAAATAAAGTTAAGGTTGGTACCACCCTTTTTGAAAGCTATCTTCAGGATATGGGTGTACCTTAGGGTAGCATTTTGTCAGTCACTCTTTTCAGTATAAAAATTAACATAATCTAATACCTAAATCAAGGAAGTGACTGCTCATTGTATGTTGATGACTTTTGATCTGCTATAGATAAAAAAACTATGCATACTTAGAGTTCCGAAAAACCTCTCATCCTGACCGGTCAAAATTGGCTTGGCCAAACACAACTTTACTTCGTACTCGTCCCTGGGCTGAGTAGATGCAGATTCACACCATGAGAATAAATCCAAGTGCATTTTCTACCCTTAACAAGTGTCAAAGTTCAACATCGCCTAACATTTGGCGTTTGTGAATTATAAATAAATGTCAGACTAGAACATGTCGCAAAGGAAACGACTTGCTTTTTTTTTACACAGGTAGCTGATGTAAGATTGATACTAAAATGGGTAAATATTATCAACATACTATGTTGTAGTTTAACACAAGCCCTAGATTTCTTAATGGTGTTCACATTTACAGTGACACTTTTCAGTAATTTACGCGTCATTTTGATGTGGAGAAGGTTTCCTTTTCAAATAGCCATCACACATCTTTATGAATTAGACCTCTGAGAAGTTAAGAGACAGAGAATGTCAAAATTGTTGTGGTTTTTCATCTGGTCAGGCAATGTTATGGTTGCCCCAGGTAACCAATATTTTAAAGAACTTAATCCAATAGCATAGTTCATATTGATCAAACACATCATCATACAACAGGGACTGTGCTTACAGCAGGAGCCGTATGCTGACAACTTTAGTCTGAATGCTTAAATTTAAATTGTTTTGCATAATTTGAAGGCATAAAAATGTCTTTATGGCATTTTGGTAGAATTTTCTGAACAAATATGCTGCTTATCTATAGCACAGTGTACACCTCTCCCTCGATAACTCACCCCTGGATAACCTTCATATAATGCAGGGTGAGGCATGGATTTTCTAGAAAATACCAAAAGAATTGGCCCTTGTTTGTTCAACATGAAGAAAAATGCGATCATAATTGGCAAATGAAATTTTGATATATCGCTCGTTTTATCGTCAAAAACAGCGGTTAGTGCCTGCAACTTTCATTCAGAATTATATAATTCATAGCTTTTAATAAAAGTTCTATATTTTGTTAAATTTGCTTTTTTTAAAAAAAAAAAAATACTCAGTACACTGTAAATAACAATATATGACAAAATATTGAGCAATTAAAATGTCGGTAATGGCTACTGGTGACAATACTTTCAGAAATGAATACAAATTAAATTATTCTTGTCAAGTGAAATTCGTGTTTCAGTTTTATCTTTTAATTCAGTTTCAATGTAATCATAATAAATGTGATGTGCCCTCTTGTATTCAAACATGAAAAGTGTCAATTAACTGTCACAGCGATGCCTGCGAGCGGTTCTGTGAGAACCTAATTAAGTACCGACTGTGTTTTGATCTCTGACTTGCAGAAGTGTTGGTTGCATTGTTACAATCAATTAAAAATTTACCTGCATTGTATTATCATGTTAATTAGTTTTTTGTATCAAATCAAGTAAAGGGGGGGTATAATAAAAAGTTAAAAGGCATGTAAATCTTGCCTGCGTAAGAGCTAGCGGTCACGGTAGTGTGTTAAATCAACTCGTTTCAACTGACAAATTGAACACTGAGAACACTGTAAGTACATGTAACATAATTAAAGTATCTAACATTAATCACTGGTTGATCTTACTCATTCACAAATGTGATCAACAATAGCAAAGGAACCAAGTGAAAGGTGTATTAGCTGCATGGAAAGCTTAGTGTCACAGGTAGGGTTCATTATGAAGAAGCAACTTCCAAAGTTTATACTGAACTTAAAATTTCCAAAATTGGCACTCTAAGGTTAATTGGCACTCTAAGGTTAATTGGCACTCTAAGGTTAATTGGCACTCAAAGGTTAATTGGCACTCTAAGGTTAATTGCTCAAGGATGAGCAGAAATTTAGCTATAACTTGCAAAGAAATCACAGCATGAGTATTTTAGTAATATAATTTTTTCTTTTTAAATTAAGTTTTGACGTTGTTGTTTCTCTAAATAAATAAACCTCTTTTTAAATAAAGAAGCTTGTTTTATTCTGACTCTACAGTAACACAAGAATATATCCACATTAACATGCAAAAAGCAGTGATGTAATACACAATGTTTTCGCTGGTACACATGATGTGTGTTGAATCCACTTGGAGTAAGGTTTTAAATGATCTTTCAGAGATTGGATATACAGTCCTACCCATTTATGTTGACATCCTCGGGCCCGAGGAAATATTGTCGACATAAGCAGTTGTCGAGATAAGTGTTGGGGGAGGGGGGTCTGAAAAAAGCACATTTCTCTTGGACCTGCATGCAAGTTAAATTCATCTGTATGGGGTGACCTGTCGTCAGTAAGTAGGATTTACACTTTGAGAAAACAAACAATGGAAATTTTGAGTACATGAAGACAAAACCAGTGTGAAATACACTTCTATATTGACAAATTACATTTTGGTTACCTTTGTGTAATAAAATCCACAATGCGTTAAGTGCATGTATATGAAAAATCCATGAATTCATGTACATGTCTCATGTTAGAAAATGTATGCATCGGTCACATCCTGATAGGAAACACATGTATAAAAAATGGTTGTCCTCATTTGATCTAACACGTCTACACAATTCACTACGATATTCATTGTCGCCAGTAGCACATGGTTGCATAGTTGTTATTTACATGCTACAAGTACATGTACATGTACTAAAATTGGACTAGATTTTGGTCAGCCAGAAACAATACATGTTCCCATCTTACTGAGGCTACCAAGGGGATGGGACTATTCACAGGGAAATGAAAACATGTATTTATTTATGGAAGTCATCGTGAAAAGTACATAAAATTGAACAAGAGATATGTGGCTGATATGGTTAATTTACCTTCAAAGTAGCCTTTCTTTATAGACTCAGCAGCTTTCATCCATCTAGACAAACAAGTTGTTCTCGACCTTTGTTTTTGTTTTTTTTTTTTTTTTACTGGGTGGCCACCAGTAAAAAATAAAGGTGGAGAACAACTTGTTGGTTTATCATCCATCCTGACAGAATGTTATGTTTAAGTGAAAAGTTTTCACAGACATCTTTGCGAGATGCCCCACCTTCAACTTCCTTAACAGCCAGATATTTAGTTTCCAGAGACTAAATTTAATCTGCCTTTTACGCTGCCGTTGGTAGCCATCATAAACATAAATAAAGTTAAAAAGGAAACTTTCACAGCACAATAAACTTGTTTTGATCACTGATCACTTTGGAAAATGCAACAATCTATCAGATTTCATTGTTTTTATTCAAGTTTGGGGATGATTTTTTTTATGAAGTTGAATTGTTTTTATTGAACATTGTAACCGGCTTGCTTTGATGAAGGGTACATGTGTTATTTAAGTCACCACGAGAGGCCAACTTTATAGGACCAAACAAAAGCCTGTTTTTTAATCCGACTGAGACATTAAAGCCTGGCGGCTGTATCAACTAATTGTTGAACAAAATACAGGTCGGAACTGGCCGCTCGTCGACATAAATGATCCGGCGGCAAAATTAAAGCTTGGCGGCAAGATCAACTAATTGTTGAACAAAGTATGGGTCGGAACTGGCAGCTTGTTGACATAAATGGTTAGAAAACAAAGGATTTGTTCAAGCTGGGACCAAGGGCTTGTGTCGACATGTACGTTTATTTTTTATCTCGACGTCGACATAAGCATGACAAATTTGGTAGTAATAGTAGACCAAGGGGCCGGGACTTTGCTTTTTTGTCGACATAGGCGGCTTGTCGACATAAGTGATGTTGATATAAGTGGGTAGGACTGTATTGAAAATAAAGGTAATTTATACAGAAAAGTGAAGAACTTCATTAGAAAAAGCTATTTACTGACAATTATTTCCAACGCAGTTATTAAATGAGTATTCAACCACTTAAGAGACACACGCACACACTTCTCAAATATCAATGTCCATCCCTTTCTAAATTGTTCAGAGATCCCTCGGTAACTCACACCCTCGCTTATGTGATGGTCCATATTTTTTGGACCCCATTGTGCACAAGTTTTCGAGGGAGAGGTGTATATATATATATATATATATATATATATACCCACACCAGTGCTCAAAAAATAGATAGCCTAATGACTGGGGCCCCTCTAAATATAGACAGGGTCCCTCATATTCTGAGTGAGTTGTCCATTGGACATGTCAAATTTTTTTTTTTTAAATCTAATTTGACTGACGAAACCTTGTGTGCATTGATGAAATGCGGTATTTTCATTTTGAAATTCTTCAAAGACCCTGGTCAGTTATTAATATTCAACCCCATGCTTGGACTTCATGTATAGATTCTTCACCTGTATGAAGATCATCTGCTTAATTGTATCAAAAGTTAAAAACTTTCTGTGCAGAGCAAAGCACATGACCAGGGAGGGAATAGAGAACAATACTATTTCTGTTTGCTGTATTTCATTGGGTACCAATAATTAGTGATCACTGGTCCTTCACGAAAAATTAGCTGTCCATTGCTCTTGCTTACAGGGTAATGCATCATTGGTTAAATATAGCAAGCGGTACCTATGCAATTATTTGACAGTTAATCTAAGCTTGGGGATTAGCAACTTATAAAAGCATCCAAGACAATGTTTTCACCTTGAAGAAACAGAGTTACTTGCATTGAGTTCAAAGAGTTGGTAGCCTCTAATTGTATTGATATACAGAGTGGGTGTTTTCTATAATTGTGACACATGCACTGAATCACTGTACAATGACATGAACTAATTATTAAACTTCAAGCTTTTGTTTTTTACTGATTCAAGAAAGAAAGACCCATGGCTATCTAACTTAATTTGTTTTCAACTTCAGTTGAGCAACATGTGGAGATTTATGCACTGTTCCAAAACAAAACTACTTGAAGTCCCCCAAATACACTTTCCTACAGATCATGATGAAATGCACAGACAGTATATCAAAGTGAAGTCCCCCAAATACACTTTCCTACAGATCATGATGAAATGCACAGACGGTACATCAAACTGAAGGCAATGCTGAAGACATACATACAGTCTGAGATCCCAAGAGCAGAGGTGTATGCCACAATTATTATGAATTCCACACATTAATATGCAGAAATTGTGAAATGTTTGGAAATCATGTTAGCTTCTTCTGAAGTACATTATTTTGCAAGGCAAATAAACACAGAAAAAGATTAAATTCTAAGCATTTATATATTTCCTTTTTATATTAAAGTAATTTATATATTTTCTTTTTGTTTAAAGTATTGTAATTTCAATGCTGTGTCAAAATATTATTTTCAAAAAATAATAACCCAAAAATATGGCCCATACATACATACATACATATATACATACATACAGTACAGCTCACGTGATTTTTCGGAACTCCGCGCATCGCGGTGGGGTACTTAATCCCCTCCACTTTAGTTCCGCGATAGCACTCCGCGGTGGAGGTATAAATTGGCATAAATACCTACAAATCACCACCGCGTTTCGGCAGGCACGCTGATATAAACTCCACCGTGGAGGGGCTAGTCAACATTACTGATTGACATCTGAACAGCCAATGAATGAAGACCACCTATGGAAAGACTGAGACGTCAAGAGTGATTTACAACCGGATACCATCTGAAGAATCAGTCGTTTTTATTTCGATCATATATTTGGACAATAAAAAAATAATTTCAAAAGTCTTGTATATTCAGTACACATTACTGTTTATAAAAGGTTGATCGACTTCTTTTGCAATAAGTTTATGATTTTAATTTATTTCAAAGAAATATGAACAAATGCACTGACTTGACGAGAAGCACACATTGCTGAGCTTCTCAAGCAGAATAAATTTATCATTTTGTTCCAAAGGAAAGTAATTCGCTGAGATATGGACAATTAAAATCCAAATTGACATCCGCTTCTGCTTACCCCCCCCCCCCCCAACAAGAAACCTAAAACACTGAATTTACACTGAAATGCAAACCGCGTGCTTAGTCTTTAAGCCGTAATAGCAGAGTGACGAGGCTGAAAATTATGACTGCATGTATACTGTAAGGGACTGACCATTTAATATACGGGGTTTATATGTTGTTTTGTTTTTTTCGACCTTGATATTTTTTGTTCTTTCATCACAGTAATTATTTATTTTAAGTGAAATATGGTACGGATTAATGTCCGCTACGAAAATCAGAGAAAGACAATTGTTTTCATGCACTTGCTACCACCACCCCACCCCACGGTTGGAAAATTCAATTGTCTCTCCCAAATAAAGACTTGACTTCAGCGGATGTTCTACAGAAATCAAGGCAGTGACCATTGTGAACACTGTTGTAAAATATTAACAAGGGTTTGCATCAAAGGATGATGTAAGTTTCAGCTTGAGAACAGTGTGTTTTTATCACACGAAGCCATCTGACTTAGCGCGTTGTACTTTACAGCCGCAATTATGGTTCCGCCATTAACAACGGAAGTTTGATAATTGTTAGTAATTAATCTGAACTCGGCTTATCACCGAAATGAAAAATAATATTGAAATTCTAAAATCTGAGATGTTCAGAGATTTTAATTTCCAACAAGTTTAGAGCATTTTGCATGGATGTATTGTCTCCACGTGTATCCTATTATTTGCTCATTTTCCTACGGCGAAAATATAAAAATAAAATATACTTTTTTAATTATTTTTACGCAGATATTAAAGAATGCAGTTTCCTGTTTGTGGCTGTTAGAGCCCTTGGTTATTGAGCGTGTTTCTGTTTCTTACCACTTGCAAACTTTTCCAGATTTCAGTTTACGGTAACTTGTGCAGTAGTGATTTGGATTCCATATTTTATGAGAGAGAGAAAGAGAGAGAGAGAGAGAGAGAGAGAGGGACTTTACTAAGAAGAGTTAATGATCTAAAATTATTCATCTTATTTTTCTGTATTATGCAATAGGAAAACGAACAGAAAAGAAAAAGTTAAACATTAATTTCATCTGATGCGCAAGTTTGTCAAATCAATGGCAAAGAAAACAAACCCGCAGAAGCGTTGCTGTTGTACTTTTAGGTTAACAGTTAGCACATGAAATTAACACATCAATATCAAAGAAAACATGCAGTGGTGATGGCTTCTATTTTGTTAGGTTACTTGCACGTGTCAACTACATGTATCTAGGATGACCTTTTGCGACCATTTGTGATTTTAAAAAAAAACAATACTTTGGTAATTAATGCAAAATAGTACAGTTTAAAATAAAATAACGATGTGAAATCTTAATAATGCTTTATTTAAGCGATTGGATGTCAGAAAAAAACGTACAATATGTGAATGAGTACTCATGCATGGAGTAACCATCGGAACTTGTGCGATTTTGTTTCACTTCAGTCAGGTATGACTGCAGCTTTGTTATTAATTTGTTCGATGTTTATCATTCTTTTCATTGCAGGTAGTACAATCTCACTGACTTTCATATGATCATTACAATTTTGTATTGTGTTTACTGAAAAAGAAATAAGGATATAAATGCATGTTTAGATTCCGATAACATAGTATTGAAGAAAAACAAATTAGATTCATTGCGCAAAATGTAGTATTAATACAGTTTACGAGGCATTGTCATTACGGTATTGTCACAGGATGAAGCCGGGTTGGGACTGGATTAGTGAAGACACCGAAAGCAACTGTGTTAATAAGATGTTTATTTATAAACGCAATTTAAAGATGAACAAATCTGACACCATTATAACAAAAAGACAAGGAAAATTATAAAGTTCCTAACATGGAACTATCAACAACAAGTAACTCAACGAGAAAAATCAAAGATGAATTTAACGAATGGAATTTTAAACAAACGAGAATAGCATCCTATCACCAATCGACAAATAAGAGTATATGATTTACACCCCAATATAAACAAGGTCTTATTAAGTACCAAGGGTGACCAAAGCATGTGATTTATGTGCTTATCAATATGATACTCATCAATTTATCAATTCATCAAGCGATATTGGAATATGTATGAATTTATGAATATATCGTTCATATAACGAAAATGAAATGGGAATGCATGAAATTATGAATCTATCACACATATAGCGATATTGAAATGGGAATGAATGTAATTTTGCACAGATAGCAATATTGAGATAACAATAAAATGGAACACGCAATAAATATAACTATCGTGGCGCCCGTTTGACGACCAAGATGTATCTCCGGTTCCACCCGCTCTAGTCAATGGTCAAGGAGCCACCACGCATGGTCCACCCCTCCCAGCCTGTTGAAGGATCCCTCGAGAGCCTTCACATTAACACAGACCCGTTGGTCGAGAAGCCTTGGTCCCTCGCATCGAGAAAACCAGTACACTCTTCCGAAACAACGTCACCAGACACAGCGTACACGTCACACGAAACCACACAGAGTTCTGTGACTTCACACCACCAAACCATACATAAGGACAGCTAAAAGTATAACAACTAAACCGTGTAGTACATATGACACGGTTAGTACTTTTGTATTGATATAAGTTGCGCATGCGCGCACATGAATTATGTCTCGTTACACATTACATTAATCATTCAATGCATGCCGCATATAATTAAATAATACCCGTCTGTTCAGTTACAACAAATAGCTAACTTGAACCAGCCTATAGTATTTCTAATATCATGGCGTTGTATGACCTAGGTATTGACTCTCTGTAGAATTTAGAATAAATTCTAAAACATCTAATATATGAAACAATTATGTCATATAAAACGAATAGTGATAAAGAATACAATCTTAAATTTGACATACCTCTACAGCTGAAGTTTTGCTCCCGTAAAGAGGTAAGCTTTCTGACAAGACTCGTCGTGGTGTAATTTGTTTATAGAGAATTCGCTCTGTATGTACTCTAGCTGTGACAGATATGCATAGCGGCTAGGTACGTGAGTTTTCACTGCAGGCAATTTGCACGTGCAGCATGGGGTGAATCGCGCTCAGTATTTCAAAATAACTAGAGCCGAAAAAATAAACAACCCCCGAGTAACGCTCTAGTCGGAAACGAAACCCGAATACATTTTTGATCACATATACATATTGATATAAACGATACAATTCTGTGACAATACCTCCCCCTTAAAAAAAAAGTGGAAGCACTTTTAGAAAATCACGGAATTTTGCAAAAATACAAACTGAAAATACATTACCAGAATATCATGGTAAGGAAAAACAAACTGCAAATCACACTCTGCTTAAATAATCGGCCCCTACATTTTCCAACCCTCTGATTGCTTCGATCCGGAAACGATATGGCTGCAGAGTCAATGCCCAACGCATCAATCTTGCGTTGGCAACTTTTGCCTTGTTCAAATATATGAGAGGCTGATGGTCCGTTTCAAGGACAAATTCCCTTCCGAAAAGGTACGTGTGGAATTTACCTATACCCCACACTAGTGCCAAGCACTCCTTTTCGATCACGGAGTAGTTTTGCTCCCTAGGTAGCAATTTCCTACTAGCATAAGCTATGGGTAACTTTACCCCATCTTGCTCCTGTAGCAAAACTGCTCCTAATCCCGTGTCGGACGCATCAGTTCTCAATATGAATGATTTATTTAATTCTGGCAACTTTAGGATCGGTGCACTGATCAATCTTGCCTTAAAGGCGTTAAAAGCTTTTTCTTGGCATAAACCCCAAGAAACTTTATTTGGCTGCCCTTTCCTAGTTAAATCCGTCAATGGACTAGCTATAGCGGCGAAATTTGGAACGAACTTCCTATAAAAACCTATCAATCCAAGAAACGATCGTATCTGTTTCTTGGTTTCTGGCCTAGGAGCATCTTTAATCGCTTCAATTTTATCAGAGTGGGGTTTTAACTGCCCTGACCCACTTACCAGATGGCCCAAGCTTTCCAAGTTAGAATATGCTATGCTACACTTGGAGGGTCTCGCTGTGAGATTTGCTTTGCGGAGTCTGTCGAACAGATCGACTAATGCCCTAACATGCTCTTCCCAGGTATGTGTATATATTAGAATATCGTCGACAAAACTATCTACGTTGTTCATGCCTTTCAACAATTTTCGCATAAGACGCACGCACGACGCACCGGCGTTAACCAGACCAAAAGGCATAACCTTAAACTGGAAAAGACCTTTAGGGGTCGCGAATGCCGTTAATGCGCGAGCATTTTCAGCGATGGGCACCTGCCAATAACCTTTTGTTAGATCTAATTTAGAAATGTACTGGTGTCCTGCCAATTTTGAAAACAAGCCCACCATGTCTGGCATCGGTTCAGCATCAAACACGGTGACTTTATTTAGTTGTCGAAAGTCTATACAAAATCGATTCGTTCCGTCTTTCTTTCGGACCAATACCACAGGGGAAGAATAGGGGGAGTTTGAGGGTTCAATCACTCCCAGGTCTAACATTTTACCTACTTCCTCATCGATTGTCTCCCGTGCGTTAAAGGGTATTGGATATCCCTTTATTCTGATTGGCTCCGAGGTACTCAAGTTTATCTCGTGCGTTATTAATCCAGTATTACCTGGTCGATCTGTAAATACGTCTGGGTACTTACTCAAAATTTCCCTGACTTGCTGACGCTGACCTTCAGGTAATTCTGGGCACACGCTGACCATATCTATTCCCTCATTTCCTACAACCATGGGGTACTCAAGGGGAATTTCTGTGTTGGGGTCACTCGGCTCGTCTTCTATGACCGCAATACATACGACGTTCAAAACGCCCTTTTCAACAGTTTTATGGCATACATCACACGAACGACAGAATCGTGCTATATCACTATTTACACCTGGCCAATAAAATTCTCTTAATACTTTGTCATTCGTCCTTTTCCTACTCAAGTGACCTGCACTACCGGACTCGTGCGCTACTCTAAGTATACGGGACCTGAATTTCTGGGGGACAACCAGTTGGAAACACTTTCTACCATCCAACGTGGTAAATTGCCTGTACATTAAACCTTCCCTACGTATAAATTTCAAACTTGCCCCGCCTTTACAATGTTTCGCGGTACCGGACACGATCCTCTCCGCGGTCGCGCTCAAGGACGCGTCATGGCCTTGCTCACGCGTAAATTCATCGCGCAAGATATCGGTCACGGCTTCCGGAAGTTTCAACTTACGTAGCGGCTTTTTATCTGCCTGCGCCTGTGCCCTAGTTTCGACCGCTTGTACAACGGGAAACCGGAAATCAGAGAGAGTTGGGAGTCTGGATCCCTCGACATTTCCGATAGTTAGGTCGTATATGGGATTTTCCATACACAGAGCTTCTACGGTTCCGGTCAGAAAAGGCGTCTCGATTTCTATTCTCGCGACGGGAATGCGATCAATCGTTTGATCTAATAACATGCACGGGGATTTCCAACCAAGCATTTGGTCATCCCTAACGAAACTCCGCTTTACTACGATGCCCGTGCACCCGGTGTCGCGTAAGACCGTGACTTCTTGACCGTTGGCGGTACCAGTAGCAGTCGGTACCTTCGCCTCGGGAAAAAGACAGGTGCCGATCGACTGAATAATATCACGACCGATCTGCGCACGCGCTGCGGACTCATATACCGTATTCACGTTATTAGTCGCCGAATTATCACACGGAAAATCATCGCGCTCACCGCCTCCTGACCATGCTCTGCTTTCAATAGCAACCGCGACTCTCTGGACAAACCCCTTCCTTTTCGGACAATCGGGCGTGATGTGACCCCATTCCTTACAGGTAAAACATTGTCTATCCCTACGATTTGTACCCTTCCCAGATTGAAAGTTTCCACCTTTATTTGTACCAAGTTTCTCGGGTTCTCTGGGTCTCTGATCTTTAGCTTGGTTACCTCCCTTGTTATCCCTTGAAATCACATTCTGGGTACCTCCCCGAGTTTCGGCGAAATAGTCTGCCTGAGTAGCCATATCAGAGATATTATTGAAGGACTTTTCCCTCAGGAACAAGTACAATTCCCTACCACATGTGTTTAACAGCTGGTCCCTAAGTAAAAAAATCGGTAAGACCCTCAAACGTTTTTTTAATCTTACCACATTCAACCCAACGCTGGAAATAATCCCCCGTCCTGCTGACGAACTGGGTGAATGTCTCGCATTTCTCGGGTTTACTATATTTAAACTTTTTGCGGAACCCTTGTTCTGTCAACTCGTATCTCTTAAGGAGTGCCTCTCTTAATGCGTCATAGTTTAATGCGTCGTTCAAGGGTAGACGCGAATACACATCTAGCGCTTTACCTTTAAGTAACGCGCTGAGATGGAGCGACCAATCATCCTTTTTCCACTTTTGGATGGTAGCATATTGCTCAAACCTATGTAAATAACTATCTAAGTTATCTTTGTCATCCTCAAAAGGGGGTAATTTAGGGCCTCTTAACTTTGATTCTTGTTGACCATCTTTCTTAGCCTCTAATAATTCAAATTTCCTTCTATGTTCTTTCTCCATATTCCTGTCTTCTAACTCAATGGCTTCTAACTTTGCTTGTTTCTCCCTCTCTAACTTTCTTTCCTCAAGTTCTCTTACCTGCTCTATTCTTTCCCTTTCTGCTTCCCTTTCCCACCCTATCCTTTCCTTCTCTGCCTGCTTCTCAAGCTCTATCTTCTCCTTCTCTGCCTGCTTCTCCAGTTCTATCTTCTCCTTCTCTAGTTCTATCTTCTTTTCCTCAAATAGCATTTTCTCCCTTTCAAAATCCCTTCTTTCCCTCTCATCCTGCTTCCCTAATTCTAACTTTTCCCTTTCCATATCCCTCTCCTTGACCCTTTGATCCCTTTCCCGAGACTGCTCCTCCTGAACGAATTTTCTAAGGGCCTCCCCCTCATACCCAAACTGTTTACCCAACTCCACTAGATCTTTAAGCGATGACATGATAAATACTGTTGATAAGATCACCAATCCTAAGTGCACTATCATATAACACATACAATTTTTAGGACTACACGAACCAACCGTATATCCCTTCTCCAAATATATGCAATATGTATATATGATAAACAAATGGCAAATAAAACAAAATATGAGTGAGGTATTCACTCACCCGCCTGAATTAGTTCTTGTCAGGAAGGTCACAATCTGAAACAGATAACTGAAACAATCTTATCGGAGTCAAGACCTATGCAAACTAACATCCGTGCTCCGACTAATCCAATAATCCCACTTCTGACACCATTTGTCACAGGATGAAGCCGGGTTGGGACTGGATTAGTGAAGACACCGAAAGCAACTGCGTTAATAAGATGTTTATTTATAAACGCAATTTAAAGATGAACAAATCTGACACCATTATAACAAAAAGATAAGGAAAATTATAAAGTTCCTAACATGGAACTATCAACAACAAGTAACTCAACGAGAAAAATCAAAGATGAATTTAACGAATGGAATTTTAAACAAACAAGAATAGCATCCTATCACCAATCGACAAATAAGAGTATATGATTTACACCCCAATATAAACAAGGTCTTATTAAGTACCAAGGGTGACCAAAGCATGTGATTTATGCGCTTATCAATATGATACTCATCAATTTATCAATTCATCAAGCGATATTGGAATATGTATGAATTTATGAATATATCGTTCATATAACGAAAATGAAATGGGAATGCATGAATTATGAATCTATCACACATATAGCGATATTGAAATGGGAATGAATGTAATTTTGCACAGATAGCAATATTGAGATAACAATAAAATGGAACACGCAATAAATATAACTATCGTGGCGCCCGTTTGACAACCAAGATGTATCTCCGGTTCCACCCGCTCTAGTCAATGGTCAAGGAGCCACCACGCATGGTCCACCCCTCCCAGCCTGTTGAAGGATCCCTCGAGAGCCTTCACATTAACACAGACCCGTTGGTCGAGAAGCCTTGGTCCCTCGCATCGAGAAAACCAGTACACTCTTCCAAAACAACGTCACCAGACACAGCGTACACGTCACACGAAACCACACAGAGTTCTGTGACTTCACACCACCAAACCATACATAAGGACAGCTAAAAGTATAACAACTAAACCGTGTAGTACATATGACACGGTTAGTACTTTTGTATTGATATATGTTGCGCATGCGCGCACATGAATTATGTCTCGTTACACATTACATTAATCATTCAATGCATGCCGCGTATAATTAAATAATACCCGTCTGTTCAGTTACAACAAATAGCTAACTTGAACCAGCCTATAGTATTTCTAATATCATGGCGTTGTATGACCTAGGTATTGACTCTCTGTAGAATTTGGAATAAATTCTAAAACGAATAGTGATAAAGAATACAATCTTAAATTTCACATACCTCTACAGCTGAAGTTTTGCTCCCGTAAAGAGGTAAGCTTTCTGACAAGACTCGTCGTAGTGTAATTTGTTTATAGAGAATTCGCTCTATATGTACTCTAGCTGTGACAGATATGCGCAGCGGCTAGGTACGTAAGTTTTCACTGCAGGCAATTTGCACGTGCAGCATGGGGTGAATCGCGCTCAGTATTTCAAAATAACTAGAGCCGAAAAAAAATAAACAACCCCCGAGTAACGCTCTAGTCGGAAACGAAACCCGAATACATTTTTTGATCACATATACATATTGATATAAACGATACAATTCCGTGACAGGTATCATCATCTTAAATATGATTTGGCACTATGTATCATACATTATCTTCGTTAGAACAAGGAAATATTTATAATTAACTGAATTACTACGTTTTTTTTCAGTATCAAAAAGTTAGCAAATTGCTCCCCAGAGGGATAACGATGTGGATAAATCGGTGCTCCCTCCCCCTCCCCCCCCCCCCCCCCCCCCCCCCGTCTCTCTCTCTAAACCTCTGCTTGCATGGGTAATAAACAGTAAACCACGCCCATATTTTCGAGACCACGTCCACTCCGCGGTGGTGATCGGATGCGACTCCGCGAGAAAGCGTGGTGTGCAGGGCTATTCTCCACGCGACTCCGTGACAACTCCGTCAGGACGTGTGGAGTGATGGTGGAGGGGTTTTTCTTAATCCTCTTCACTCACTCTCCACCCCCACCGCGATGCGCGGAGTTCCGAAAAATCACGTGAGCTGTACTGTACATACATACATACATACATACACACATACATGCATATATACACACATACATACATACATACATACATACATACATACATACATACATACATACATACATACATACATACATACATACATACATACATACATACATGCATACATACATACAAGCATTTACTGATCTGTGAAATTGACTCGCTGTGAAATTGTTTGACATTGATGAAATTCTTCAATTTAGTAGTCATAGAATAAATCCCAGCATTTTCAGCCAGGTAAAGTAATGACCATTATTGCATCAGTAAATAAATAGAATGATTTGAGTTCTTACTCTGTGATAAAAGTATGCATTCACCAAGCCTGATTAATGACTGAATGCTGAACTTAAATATTTGACAGGATCAGCTTCACAAATATTTTAGATCACCAGTCAGTGTTAAGTGTAAATGAAGTCTCCTTGGTAGAAGGTGGGTTTTAAAGTCAAAGAAAGCAGAATATCTAACAAGTTGATTTTGATATTGAAATGAAAGAATCATAAAGAGCAGCACTAATAATAATAATAATAATAATAATAATAATAGCAATAATAGCAATAATAATAATAACAATAATAATAGGGTCTGTTCTTGAACTTAAAATTTAGGGGAAATTTCTATTTTCTAAATATAGGAGGGGTTTAATGATATGGCTGGCAAATATGATGCATAACTTTTGCACTTTAAGTATGGCTGGCAAATATGATGCACAACTTTCACACTTTAAGTAGATTATTTTGGCGCAGATTTTGGGAAATTAGCATGAATCATGCAATCATGTGTCCTAGGATGGCGTGTAATAATAAAAAATAATAATAATACATGTAATAATAATTAATTTTTTAAAAGTTATTGTTATTAAAATTATCAGTGATAGTGGTAGGAGAACTAGTAGAAGTAGGTAATAGTAACAGTTAGTAATTGTAGTAAAAGTAGAAACGATAGTGGTATTTATATTGAATATTCAAAATATTGACTTTGAATTTTAAATATGCATTAAATCTTGAGACACGAGATGTAAAAAAATATTTCCCTTACCTGATGATACTTTCTATTTGATGTTCACAATTCACCTGCTCAAATGTATATGGATTCTGGAACAACCAACTCCACTCTTATTTACCCGTGATTGTGTAGATAGCAGCATGCTGTCTCTGATGCTGGTATGAGTTGTCACTACCTCCTGCAGGCAAAACTAAGCAGTAATTGATTGTGCCAGGAAAGGGCGACACCCATCACTTCCTACTAACCAAGCTTTTATTGGTGACAGTCTGACAAAACAGTACAGTTTAGAAGGCAGCATTATTATGTACACAGCTCGTGACTTTCTGTGAAAAGGCATTGCGAGGGATAATCCAGTACATTTTCCACTAAATGGACCTCGTTAAGCACTTACTGGGTGCTGTCAAGCTCGCACAGAACCCAATAATTTTGTTGCTATATAATCCAGTACATTCACTGTGCTTAAAAAATGGTAGTCACTTTAAATGCAGATGCTATGAAATCCCTGGTTGGCAATGCAAATGATTTGATGGACTGACTATAAAATTTAACATCTGAAGACACTGAAAAGGTATTTGGTCACGATGAATAACCAATATGAAACACAAGGTATTCCCCTGAATGAGCCTCATCCTGCAAATCAGATCAGCTCTATCAACAATGTTACAACTCAGACCTCAAACAGAGATGTTCCTGATGGAGAAATTGATGTCTGTGAGTTCATTCAAAGACAGAAAAAGAAAAATACCAAGAGAGGTCCAAAGGCGGCTTTAAGAAATTAAAAGAGAACCCTGATCAATGGAAAACATTCTCAAAATATAAAACTTTGTATGCACTTCTGCTGACTAAATTGAATTCATGATGATCCAGAGTTCTATCTTGATGATTGTCTTATTCCTGTTGTGGAAGAGACCAAATTTGTAGGCCTTTTTTTTAACCAGGAACTAACTTTCCATCCACATATTAGATATACATCAGGGACGAATGTAAAAAAAAAAAAGCCCTTGATTTAATAAGAGTTGTGGCAAACACAGATTATGGAGCAGATAAAGGTCACTAGTAAGATCTAAACTTAACTATGGCTCGATTGTGTATGGATCAGCTTGTAAATCTTACCTGCCGATACTTAATCCAATTCACCAATCAGGGACTTAAAATTTGTCTGGGTGCATTTAGAATTTCCCCTTTAGAAAGTCTCTATTTTGAGGCAAATGAACCATTACTTTATCTCAAATGAATGAAGATGGCTCATCAGTATACTACCCAACTATCTTCAAATCCCTCAATCCCGCATATGATGTAGTCTTTAGGTGCCAATATCAAACCATGTACACTCAGAAACCAGATATCATTCCCACTTAACGCATACAAATTCATCCTTAATTAGAAACAGCAGAACTCAATCATGGAAATAGTGCAAAATTCCCTGTTCCAAATTAACCACTGTGATTATGCCACCCCTACCCCCCCCCCATTATATTTGATCTTTGCCAGTTAAAAAATTCCTCAACAAATCCCCTCCTTTCTCAAAGTAAATTCAATGAAATCAGAGCCTCCTATTGTGGCCAAACGTCCCTGTATACAGACAGTTAGATACCCCATGGCACCATTTCGAGCTGGCTACTGGGTAAAGCCTCCATGTTTCCTGCCAAAAATGACAGCCATACACAAATCTGTGAACTACACTGAAACCTCTCAAAAAACAAATTTAATCGTTTTTTTCAGATTCCCTTTCCATGCTTAAAGTCTTGCAGAACCTTAACTCTGACAACCAATTATTATCCCAAAGCTTAGAGAAACATGATTTGCTCGTACAGTCTGGAAAAAAGTATTCAATGCTGTTTGCTGTCAAGTCACATTGGTATTGAAAGGTAATGAAAGGGCAGATACAGCAGCCAAAGCTGCCTTACAGTCACCCATTTCCGAATGGAAGATTCCATACAATGACTTCAAATATTATATAAATCAGGATGTTCTTCATACTTGGCAAAATATGTAGATTGAAAACTCCACAGACTAGCTTCAGAACATCAAACCTACTTTTAGAGAGTGACATCCCTTATATAGAACAAATTGCCAAGATGAGGTGATATAGTGCTAATCATGTATCGAACACACATACCTGACTCCTGTATACCTCCTAAAGGGTGAACTTCAACAAGAGTGCATGCCCTGCCAGTTTTCACTGATAGTGAAACACATTCTTGTCGAGTGTGTCAACTTCCACCATGTGAGACCAAAGTATTTTCTTATGAATTCACTCAAGAAACTTTATGATGATGTACAGTACCACCAGAGAAAATCTTGGACTTTGTGAGGGAATGCGATTTATGTAACAAATTTCGACCATATGTTTTAAGGATTTTACATGTTTTACCATAATCTTTTATTTTATATACCTGGTGTAGAATTTTAACATCTTTATGTTAAATTCATTATGGAGCAAAGACAATTCATTCTGCAAGATGCGTTCTCTACCTTTGACCTTTTGGTCAAGGTCACACTTTTTACAGCAATGATTTAATCATTGCCTCAACATGCAGACCCTGGCCTTGTCAAACTTTGTAACTAGACTTATCAAGATGTCCAATGAGTTTTATTACAAGCAAGATCTGCACATATAATTGAAATTCAATGCTGTCATAAATAATTCGCAAGTCATCTGCTATGCAATCAATTTGATTTCCCTTTAAATATACCTTTCTTCTGTATCATAAAGGGAAGCAAGCAAAGTAACGTGATACTGACTATTGAAAATCAATGGTTTGGGTTTACACAGAGTTCATCCCATTTCCAACAAATGCAAACCATATTTTTAACAAATTTGGAATATAAGATGCATACATTTCAATAGAAACATTGATTAAAAATTAAAATTATATTATTTATTAAAGTTAGCAAACTTGTACACCCTTGGGATTAAAATGAATAATTTGTCATTTTTAACTGAAGGAAAAGTATAAAATATACAAGTAACACTCCTAGCAGAGAAAATAATTGGCTATAAGATCGAATTTATAAATCGAATGAATCATACAATGTTAGACACTTATAATCATATGTTATGAATGGATGAATCATACAGTGTTAGACACTTATAATCACGTGTTGTGAATGGATGAGAAACACTTGTTTAGGTGCATTGAATTAAGAGACAATTTACAATTGCAGGCTAGCATAAACTATATGTAATGTAGTAATCAAGGACGAGAATTTGTTTACACAATTATAGATATTTGTTTGCAAGTGCAGGGTTGATTTTAGGCTATGCTCTTGCACCGATGACCTTTATTTTTCATCTTTGGTGCAAGATAGTTCACTACATGGTGACCATAGGGTGCATAAAAAAGATGCAATAAAATAAAGATAGAAGATCGTTATAGTTGCTTTTAGACTGACTGAATTGAGCACATCCCAAGCGAACTGAATAGAGTACACTCATTGCCAAAAAGCATAATACGATCAAGTTTATTGGCTGACATAAATATCCTGCTGTTTTTCATTAGCTTGGGCACCAATCAAGTGCACATGGGTGATGTCATTGATGGAAAATGAAAGAGAAAATGAAATTGTTAGCAAAAATACTGCTGCATTTATTTCCAAAGTAACATACAGAAAGGAAAGAATGTAGACTTGAATGTCAAAAATAAATTCTAGAGGGAAATGGTTACTTGAGGATGTGGAATTCCGATCCCTGTATGTACTTTGAATCAGTCTTTGTTGAGTCAGTCTTTTGCTTGGTTTACTACAATATCCTTGTCCACTCAAATAACTGGGACCTTGACAGTGGACAGAGTTATTTTAGCAGACAAGGAAATTGTACATAACTGTGCTGTAGTCTGACTCACCAACAACTGAGTCAAAGAATATAATGCTGGAAAAGTTAATATTTGTGCAGAAATAATAAATTTATGATGCGAGTACTTGTGATAATGATATGTGTTTTAATTTCTTAAATAAACAAGAAACAAATATGGGTATTTGTGACCCCTGCTTGTTTTTTTTCTTCAAAATTACCCCACTTTTTGACCTGGTAATGGCCATTAGGCCCCACATTGTCCATTTCTGGAATGAACACAGTCAGTTTTTTTCAAATATTGATTTTACCCCACTAAGAACATATTTATTGTAAAAGCCATGTCTAAGTTTATAAATTTATTTGCAGCGAATTATTTCTAAAAACTTTTACCATATCTGAAATTCATAAATATTTGGTAGCAAGTTTTGTATGTTTTTGGTGAAATAGAGTTTGACAGTTGCTAATAATACCAAAGTGCATGACGCATTTGTCATGTATATGTTTTCACACATATTGTAATTTATTGATGGCATTTCAGGCCCAAAAAAAATGTGTTTCCAGTCGGCCGACCCTCCCTGTTTCACATTGCCGACCCTACCACTTTTCCCCCCACCTCCACCCCCCCAAATTTTTTAAATTTTTTTATTGTTATTTTTTATTTTTTATTATAAACAAAATCACGTTGCCAAAATTGATTTCTGCATCTAATTGAGCCAGTTTTGCCTGGTACTTTGAAGCGCTTTAAATATTATCTGATTTATATATAATGTTTAAAAAAACAAACAAAAAAAAACCTACCTGCCTACCCTAATTTTAAAACCAGTGCAATAGGAAACACACATTTTTTTTTTTTAAAATTTTGCCTCATATATTCAGTGCCATCACTCACAAATTGTTTGAGATATATTTTATTTTTAGTTTTAATTAAGAAAATATCCCCAAAATAATTTTCTAATGAAATACTTCCAAATTTAATTGTCAAGAGTAAAGAAACCAAGAAACCATGGTTTTAAAACATAAAAACATTTGTGAGTTATAATTTCAATTCATGTGAAAGCCATGTGACACGGTGGGCCACAAATTAACTTTTGAACATCTTGGATGACTTTTATTATGAGCCTGATACTGTGCATATTAATTATGCTTTATCTTTTGAAATAATTTTTATCAGACAATAAAAAAAATAATAGATAAAATCAACATAATATAAAGTTTGGGCAATAGTTACATAGATTTTGTTCTTATGGTACTACTGGTACATAAGCCTGCTTGGTGAAATCGTCAGCTGTTAAGTTATGTAAGTCAAGTGAGTGATATCTGGCCCACTTGGACCTCTTGTTCTGATTTTGAAATTCAGAAAGGCATTGATGATATTAGTGCACTACAAGCCTGGTCTTTCTATCCATTTGTTCACCAGTCACACATTCTTTCAGTTCTGTCAATTTTTCCCCACAAAATGATTGACACTCTGCTTGGCACCATTTCCATTTTTACCTAGAAAAATACTCTCTTTTAAGTCCTTTTGTGTTAAAACTAAAATGAAAGTTTGTCGACATTCCTGGCAAATTTGTATCCTGTACATATAGCCATTGAATTTACACTAAATATATAAGATGCCTTTTGTCAACAGTCTGTGAGATATGATCACCTGTGTTTACTTTTTATTGTTGACTCGCTGGTACCACTAATTGGTACTTCTAAGGTGTTCCAGCAATTATGTACTCCTTTCAAGGTCTAGTATAGTCTAATTACAGAGATAGTGGGCCTTTTTACATTTAAGAATCAATAATCATCAAAGTGGAGAAGTCTTGCAGTGTCATTAGGTGCATATAGTTAAAGAAGTTCTGACATTGATGTAGGATCCTTGGCAGTTTCTAATGATTATATGCCCAGTAGATTTTACATCATGATATGCAAGTCAGATTTGTAAGACCCTGCCATAGAGGGGACATATGGTACAGTATTATCCATGTATGTCTGTCCATCATGTCATGGGGCCACAGGTGGCCGAGTGGTTTAAGGCGCTCACCTGTACTGATCACTCACATCTCACCTCTGTCCGTGTGGGTTTGCGTCTCAGCTCGACCAACATGGATATGTGAGAAAGCTTGCCAGTAGCTTTCTTTTACACACATTAATGAATTGATCTTGCATTAGATTGCTCTGGAGGCATATTTTTGATCTGATTTTGATCAAACTTGGAATATATGGCTATATCAGTAAGACCTTGGACAGGTTCGCTATTGAGTGAAATCCATTTATATTAATGAGGTGATCTTGCATCTGATTGGCTGACCTTGTTACCACTCTGGATTTCATGTTTCTCATCCGATTATGATCAAACATGGTATATATGTTTATATTATCAAGGTCTAAGACAGGTTCAATATTGAGCAAGATACACATGTATTAATGAGGTGAAGTTCCATCTGATTAGCTGAGCTACTTGCCATTCTGAAAGCCATATTCTGTGATCCAATTTTAATGAGACTTGGAATATGGACTTGTATCAAGCTCTTGGATGAGTTTGATAATGAGCGAGAACCACACATATGAATGAGGTGATCTTGCATCTGATTGGCTCTGTTTGTTACCACATTTCCGATCAGATTTTGATAAAATTTGGAGTATAGGCTATAGTGAACAAGATCTCACACAAGTTCAGTAATGAATGAGATCCACACATAACAATGAAGTGATCTTCAATCAGATTGACTCATCTTGTTACCACTTTTGAGACTGTATTTTTGATCCAATTTTGAGTAAACTTGGTAAATAGACTTAGATCATCAAGATGTACATTGAGTTTTATCTGCTTGTATGAATCAAATTAGGCACAGTTAGAAATAGTTTTCAAATCATATGCAGTGTAACCAGGTTTTGTTTTCTTTTAAAATATCCATCTTTCTAAAGGAAAGCGAGGGAAGTAACCCATGATATTGGCTATGAGAATGACAGGTTTGGGTTACACAGAGTTCTTCCCCTTATAAAAAAATTATCCAAACCAGATAAAAAGAATACAAGTTCAGAATACAAGATGTGTAAACTTTCAAAAGAACAATTTGTAAAATAAGCTAAAATAATTTAGATTTAGCTATTACCACAGACAAACAATGCTTTCAATGTGAATAATTGCATTACTTATGAGCAATAAAGTGCCATTATGATTAATGAACTACCATATGTACTCGTGTATAAGCCAATACCAACTGCAAACTGTATAGACCCAGATCTGCCAGCGCATAATGCGACGGCAGATCTGGGTCTATGCAGTCTATAAGGACTAATCAGTAGAACAAACAACATAGACTCTGATCTGCTGGCACATTATGCGACGACAGATCAGGGTCTATACAGTTTGCATTTGTATGCAGTTTATACACGAGTATATACGGTAATGAGGTAGAAGGTTAATACTTACAGTTGATCAGATGCTCATATCAACACAGTGTAAAAAGAACTCATGAACTGTAATAGGAGCCATCTTGAAAATCTTGTTATTGCAGCTCCTCCTGAACTAAAAGTAATATTGTCATGGAGTTTTCACCAGAAGACTTCTTATGATATCTAGTTGGTCCTAAATGAAAATGGTGCCACTTGCGCATCCAATATGACAGCCATAGTGTCCATCTTGAAAGTTTTATCACTACTCCACCTGAATGGATGGTTGTATTAGCATGGGTATTATATTAAAAGACTTCTTATGATATCTAGTTGGTCCTAAATAAAAATGGTGCTGTTCAGACATCCAATATGGCCACCACAGTGGCCATCATGAAAATCTTGTTATCACTACTCCTGAAGGAACAGTCATATCAACATGTGGTTTTCACTGAAAAACTTTTTATGATGTCTGGTTGGTCCTAAATGGAAATGCA
This sequence comes from Margaritifera margaritifera, assembly GCA_029931535.1. Lineage (NCBI taxonomy): Eukaryota > Metazoa > Mollusca > Bivalvia > Unionida > Margaritiferidae > Margaritifera > Margaritifera margaritifera. The sequence goes on along the minus strand of JAQPZY010001404.1, from coordinate 641,207 downwards.
GTTCTATGACAAAGGTACTTTTGTCTGCTCAGACTGAGCAAACTGAATTAGGCTCTGTTATCATCACCTTGTCAAATACATTACACAGTACTGTTAATCTAAACATTTCTCTCCACCAGTTCTGTAATAAGATACCTCCAATGTTAGGGCTGGTGGTACATACATTGACTGTATATAGCATGATTGTTTTGGTCATTCGCATTTTCAGTGTAATTGTATAAACATATGTATATATACATACACCATATATATTTTTTCGTTATTTTGTTCCACACTGATGCCGGAAGACAAAGAAGCATGAGTTTACACAAGGTAAATATTTCTTATTCTATATCATTTTAATACTTGCAAATATATATTTTTACATTATTATTACTTTTCTGTTTTCTTTTTACCTTCTTTAATTGTATGTGTATAACAGTGCATAGCACTTGACACTTCCTAGCCTCTTTATACCGTATATATCATAGAACAGTGTCCTAAATTTTAAATTAATCTGTCGGAGTAATTTAAAATCATTAAATATAATTTACATATAGTGTATTTTACAACATTCCCAATGGTAGTCATGGTAAAGTCAAACTGAATCTGATACTCTTCTTAACCATAATAACATTTGGACATCAGTAGTTATCATTAACTATGTTTTTATCACACATTGTCTTTAATTTATATATCCACATGTAACTTAGAAAATGTATTTAAATTCATCCGATATCATGTAAGATGCAGATCAAAAACTTACAAAAGTACAATAAATTATATTAACTGACATTATCAAATACAAAGATCACAGAATGTCTGTAGCACTTGGATTTTTTTTTTTTTTTTTTTGTGTGAAAAAAACCTAAACAAACTTTTAATATGTTCAGAGAACAAACATGCCGATGCCAATATGGTAACATTAAAATAAAAATTAAAGATGTAACGTTAAATTCTTGGGTCAGTTAAGGATAATAATCCAGAATTTTAAAGGAAACAATAGGTGATCATTTAACTTGACATAGATCTTGTAAGCCTATAATCATAATAAAATTTTGTGCCAAATCAAATCAAAATTTGTGATGCAAAGATAATCTTCTAAGTCAACAAGCAAGTTCTTAGTCACATTTTCACATAAAATAATAAAACGAAACTTGATCTAGTTCTCCTTGATGCTAAACTCACACTAATTATAATTGCAGTTATCACGAAGTTCTTTGCAAATGAGCAAAAATTAAATTTATGCTGCATGGAACAGATATGGACAATGCTATGTGGTCCCTCCGTTGGATATGGCAGCACAGTGGTGCAAATACATTAACGGTCTTCAAGTTTACCAGAAGAAAATATCAAAGATCGTATGTGCATTTTCATTGAGGCTAGACATTAAATGTATAGTATTTTCTATCAAAAGTATCTGATTAACTCTTGAATAGAATTAAGATATCTATTTTAAACCATATTTACACTTTTACACTTTTCTCAACATAAGATGCTTAAATATTAATAAAACCAGTTGGTGTGCATAAATTGTGATTGCATGAGAGTGTCATATACAATTTTATTAGTAATAACATCAAAATGCTCTCAATGAATCCATGTTCCATGAAATGTACCATAGTGTAGGAAGAATAAGTATTCGTAAAATATTTCATAGGAAGTCACTGAATTTCTTTTTTTTTTTTTACATCACTGGATTCTTTTGAGAAATTACTCCTGAACTATTTCTGTAAAAATATCCTCGTTGAAAGACCTGCAGTTTTCTATCCTTGATGGAGTGTGCTACGCTCCATCTGAAGACTTTTTAAAACTACTTAAAGACAACCATACTAGGACCATTGACAAGGAATTGCGTGTTGCAAATGTTCTGAGAGAAATACAGGGATACAAACACTCCAACAAAGTAGTAGAGGGCAAAACATATCTTACATTATCAGCAATATTACATTATTGCTTTGCTCATGAATATGACGGAGTCATTTGCAAGAACATTGTAGAAACTGTGCAAAACTTTCTTTTTCAAACAGAAAGTAAAGATTGTGATAAAACAATTCTAAATTTATACAAGACTGTGGCTTATGGTCGTTTGATGGCTACATACCTTGAAGAACATCTATTGTCCGAATTTCGAGTCAAAGAAGATATTCCAACCGTCTATAGTGAATACAGAACTCAGTTTTCCGCAACGGAATGGAATAAAATTTGTCTCTTTGAGTACCATTTTAGTCGCAGAGATGAAGACATTTCAATTACATATGAAGATGAAGTAAAACAAAAATGGAGGTTCTATGAGGAAATAAAATTAGCTCATGGGCTGAACAATGCAATTGTGACTGAGTCAAGCTGAGTAATTTCCAAATGCAAGCGGAGAATGTTGGCTGCAGAAAGACTGGATGGAGTGCACATTTTCACAGGCCAGGACCACTATGCAGAGGTAATAGAGGCTGCAGTAGGGACTAAAGCCAATCTCTACTACCCTGGCCATATAAAACTGGTATCTTGTGTTGAATGTTCCCCCTATTGTGAGCACCAAACTGGTATTCAAGTCTTTGTGGAAGTTAGCAGGGATTTTGATCCTGTTTCAGACGTTGCAGACCTAATCAGGCATGTTTTGTTCAGTGACCATAATGCATTCTGTCCAAATATTATATTCTTTCGTGCTGGTGGTCTTGATAAATATAATCATGGAACAAGTTTCAGTAGATTTCATGTTCAAGATGACATCATGCTGGGCAAGCATCAAGAACATATTGTCTTTGAAAGCAAAATTACTGGACATGTCTCAGCTGCGCCAGATAAAGAAAGTGTATGCACTGCATGTCAGAGCACGCTTTCATACAAACCGCTGCACTGGAAGACATATAGTTTGTTAGAAGAGTGGGATTTGGACATACATTTACTAGTACACATTATTCTGGAAGGTTTCATTAACCGTTAAAGCATCTGGAAGGCAAAGAATCCAGTGACATTACTGAAAACAAAGCTTTTCCAACTATGCCAAGCGTATGACAGACTTTTAAATATCTTCAACAGAACACACACAGGAATCATTCAAGACAGGGATACATTGGAACTTGCAATGCATTATCACAGCATAAACACTGTGTTTGACATAACAGCTGAAGCAGGAGCAACAAGATGCTTAAGAGAGGCAGAGAGATTGTTGAAAGCAAAATTAGAACCTGATCTGTGCTATTACAAGTCCTAAATTAAGGGGTACTCGATTTTCTGTGAAAAAGAAAATGGAGTACAACAGAAGATAACCAGGATAAAAGATTGTCTCCTGATCTTGATGATAGACAACCTTGTAAGATTGAAACACAAAAGTGATCCTAATCCTGGTGAAAGCAGATCACTTCAGTTGTGCATATTGCCACTCACCTTAAAGGGAATATCACGGGATGCTGCTATTGTAAGAACTTGGCATGCCGCTGAATGCAGACACAAAATTGCCTTCATATGCAGCTGCATGAATGAAATTGAGCTGACAAAAGATGAAGGACAAATGTGCATTTTAGAAGAATTCCCAGATGAGTCAGGCGTTAGACAGGCATGAGCAGTTGCGAAGATGGTCATTTATACCTTGGTGGTCCAAGATTTCAGAAGGTAATAATATCACTCATTATTAGCTTAAGTTGTAATAATATTGTTATTGTATCAATCATGTTATCTTTAATTTATAAAAAGTGACAACTATAAAAGTGAACATGAAAATTAAAACTAAAACTGCATAAGTTTACCTGCAATTTAGAGGAAAGATTGATCTCCATCGTAAAAAAACAAAAAAAAAAGTAGTAAAAACTCTCATCTCATTTGATTTAGCCGAGTTGCCAGACAAAGAGAAAAAGGACATGAGTTGATTTATTTATCATTACCTCATAAATTGATTGGAAGATGCCAGAAATGATATGCATTATTTGCTCTTCCTTAATACTTTCAGAAAAAGTGGACTGTACTGATCAACACAATTTCCTGCTAGCTATCACAAGGAGGAAGATGTCATAACTTCTGAAATGCTACATGTTGGTACTTTAGAAGCAGATCAAACAGAACTAAGTGGTGGTAGCATGCCACTTCTTGAACTTGAAGAATCATTCCTGACAATGTCTCTAGATGAAACAGTTGACATTTCAACTGCATTGGAGTCGGAAGATGAACTAGACAGCAACGTCACTGTATCAGAGTTGGAATTTGAAGAAGAAGACTATGTGCAGGTATTAGCAATTGTTACACAAATTCCTCCCAAAATAACTTTAAGATAATATGTCAATCACAAAGCTTCTTTGCATCATTATCTTTCATAAAGGACAGTGTGGATGTGTGGGAAGATACACCTAAGCGACAAAACTGACATTACTTCATCACACTGCTAACTCACAGAAGAATGTTTTTAATATAAAGTAAGAGAGAAGTGTGACTTTTAATCAAGGCAAAAGAGAAATCCTTTGTATACAAATTCTTATTCCTATCCTACATTTATCACAGTTGGCTTAAGGGATGAAGAATGAAACTTACAGTACTGGGACTGAATATAACAAGTAGACGAGGAAACATTTCTGTAAAACACTTATTTAATTTTGCATTTGAATGCTAGTAATATTTTTCTTTTTTTAAAGGATGGAGAGGCGGGTGCTGACACTGAAGCATATATTCCACATGATCATGATGAAGCAAACTTTGCTGATGCTGTGGATGAGGAGGAAACGGATTTGAACCAGTTATTGGAAGATGTATCGTTAGAATCACAAAACTATTTCGACAATAAGCTGCCACATATTGAGAAAAGTACAAGTGACCAAGTCCAGATGGGTCCTGAAGAAGGGCCTGTGTATAATTTAACTGATTGCAAGTATGTTGCTGGTGCTGATGATGAGGTGAATACAGTCAATGCATTTGTTGGTTATTTTGGATTTATGCAATTTCGGCATCCTCCAACTTTATGCAGAGATCCAAAACCAGCTACCGGTAGAGATGATGATATATACAAGATAAGGGAAGTACTTGATGATGTACTATTGAAAAGTGAAAACCTAAAACCAGAATATGCAGTGGGGGAGATAAGAATATTGTTTGGTCCAGATAACAAGATTGGAAAAAGTCTGATTGATCTTACGAAACTAAATTGCAAGTATAAACGTTTTCTTCCAGAATTTCCAATTCTTCACCTCCGAAAATCAAAAATCACCAACCTTTTTGCTGCCTACAAAGAAGCAGGTCTCCTGCTGCTGCTAAAGTTTATGGTAGATGACAGTGAAAAAATGGAATGGTCCAAATTGATGTCTGCAGAGAGCATAGACACAGCCACTAGAATGGTTTGGAGGATCAGCATGTCAATCCACTTAGCTCTGTTTGTTAGGTTTCTACAGTATGTGCCTTGTGAAGAATCTGAGATTATTGTGAATCTGATGGAAACATCTGGAAATGATCTAGGAAAGATTTTGAAAGATTGGAATGATAAATTCCAGTGTTTCATACAAAAGGGGTGTGAAATAAATGCCACATTTGCTCTCCATGTCGAGATGATGAAACATTGTGATGAAGTTATTGCCATTGCTCTGGCTGAACATAAGGGGGGTCCTGATGGTTACCATTTACTTTTGTCTGCCGTGAAGTCATCTTTGCCATTTGCCTTTCTCAATGGAGCAACTTCATATGCTGGATACTGCACCAATCTTTTGCACTACCATTACAGTGCAGGTGTATTCCACAGAAATATGAAATACACCCTTTTCTCCACTCCCTAGACACAACATAAAGATGTACCGAAAAGTTTCAGATCAGGATCAACTATGGATGCTGTCTTACCAAGGATGGCCCTGATCGATGAATTAGAGGAAGTTCATGATTCACTCACAAATGATGAAAAGTTAGGGAGCCAACGGAAGACAGAGAGGAGCATTCTCTAGATTTTACCATGAAAACAACAGATCTAAAACATATTCTCCCTACTATGTCTCTTATACTGCAATGAAATGGCCTGTCGCTGCAAGCTAGCATCATATCATACAATATTTACTCCAAAGAATGCTTGATGTTGTCACCATTGGTGTTGGATGCAACAACAAAGAGTGTTGGTATCTATCTAATTGAGAAATACATCAGCCAAGAGTCCCTACTAGGATATACACAGCACGATAAGCCATCATTTGAAAATGTTGACGGGCCTAAATCTTTAGTTGGTAGGGTGAAGAAAATGAAAGGAAACACCATAAATCGAAATCGTTTTAAGGCCAAAGCAGTTATAAGAAGTGATAGACAAATGAAAGAAGAGAAGCGTATCAAAAAGGTGACATCTATGAAGAAACGTAGACTGCCTTAGTTCAGAGATGAATGCTTGTCAGGCCATTTTAAAACCAGATTGTTCAAAACCTAAAGTAATGAAAGCAACTGGAATACAGAGAGCTATTATATCCTTGCTGGTCAATCAGCTGAAAGCATCCGAAAGTGCTGTTGGTAACACAAATATGGACCTTCTGCAGGTAGGGGATAATGAATTATCACTATTAGCTGAGGTTGGTCTTGTTTTTTTAAAAGAGAAAGCCATACCAGCAGGCATATCGACCAACATCAAAGTAGCTACTTTTGAGTATGCAGGGGTAAAGTTCAAAGCCAAATTAGTGAGTTGCAAACGGTATTTAAACTTTATTCAGAACTAATTAAGACACCCTCAGAGCTGGATGCCACCAGAAACCGCATTTGTGTGTGTTCTGATTCTTTTGTATGTATATTCACCAAATGTATTTTGTTATATCACCATTCATGCATTGTAGTTTGATATTATAATTAATTGGACTGAATTGTAAAAGTGCTTGTTTTATTTTCTTAAGTTATACCCATTCTCTTAATAATGAATTGTTTATTATACATAAAAATTATAAGACATTATTGGTTATGTTTCCCAAGTCAACATCTTCTGTTTCTATCTCTAAATATTCTCTGAGATAAGAAAATAAACTAATCTTGATAAAAAAAATTTGTGTACCCCACAGAGTTCATTTTTGTCAAGCCTGCCTTGGCAGAAGCTTGACTTATTGATCACTTTGGTGTCCATGTGCATGTCCTGTGTCCGTCCATTCATCACACCCTATATTACAGTTAATGCTAACGTTGTTTGGATTCAGCTCAATGCTGAAGTTGTTTACTTTCTAGTTAAATGAAAAGTGGGTTCAACAAATAGGGGACCTCTTGTTTCTTATCTCTCTGAGTTTTCACTATACATAGATGCAGACTAGATGAGCTCAGACTAATTAGTAATGTCTGTAAGATTCTATCTTGACCAAGGATTGTTAGGCAATTAAATCTATTAAATCTATTATCACTGATAATACATTTCTGCAATAACTATTATCAGGACCACAATATACTTTCGTCACTATAAACTCTCTCTCTCTCTCTCTCTTGTACTAGAATATCTGCACATATACTTTCTATCCTCATGTCGATGTATCTTGTTACAGAACTGGTGGAGAAAAATATTTAGATCAGTGGTATAGTGTAATTTATTTGACAAGGTGATGATAACAGAGCCTGATTCAGTTGCTCAGTTTGAGTAGACCAAAGTACCTTTGTTGTAGGACTCAATTGTGCCAATCTGATATCCAATATGGCCACCACAGTAGCTAATTTGAAAATCTTAGTATTGCCGTAGAATATCAGAGGTGCTTTCAACACTCAGCAGTCAAAAGGAAGAAATTTTCTTATCTTAAATTCCTGGAGATTTTTTGGGCCAGTAGAAGGCAGTCCTCCCCCACCAAATGTTTTACAAGACGGGGCCCCTTGTTTTTTCATTTTAAAAAAATACTGTAATAGGTTTACGAACCATATTAATTTAAAAATCGTCATTACTAAGGTCTGAAATGATATAACATGAATGAGTTTTTTTTATATACAGAAGTTGTAATGTTAATTAGTGAACTTAATATGAAAGCAATGAATGGAAGATTTGTAAGAGATAAATGGAATACACAGTAAATTCACACTGTAGTCACAAAAATCTACTGGGTATCAAAAGCAGTAAATATATACATATGTTTGTAATATAATTATATGAATTACAGTATATGAAAAAGAAGAATATAATGATGAAAAAAAAAAGAGAAAGAAACAACCTATGTTTAATTATCAATCAGTTCTTGAAGTATATAAAGCAACATTTTAAAACTTTTAAACTTGTTAAAACTTTGAATGGATTATTATTGTTGCATTCAGACATACCATATACATACTCGCTTATAAGTTGAGTCCAACTGCAAACTGCACAGACCCAGATCTGCTGTCACATGTGCCGCACATCTGGGTCTATGCAGTTTGCCTGGAGTAATCAGTAGAACAAAATAGACACTGATCTGCCAGCGCATTATGTGATGGCAGATCAGGGTCTATGTTGTTTGCAGTTGGACTTGACTTATAAGCAAGTATATATGTTAATTATTGCTGTGGATGTTTGCATGGTCAATATTGAGGTCGTCAATGAGCTACATGTACCATTGTTCATAGCTTCAGACCTCATCTGGCTGCATGTGCCGGTGATTTTTTTTTACTGCTGAGCTTTGTACTTTTACTTTTTTTATACTGCTGAACTTGATACTTTTGATAATTGGACAAACCTTCAATGGTGCATGTTATTATTAATTTACTGATGAATGTCAGCCAATAAAAACTCCCTTTTTCTTTTTCAGAGGCTAATGATGAGCGGATCATCTGCAAATTTTTCTCAAAGAGAACACCTGGGAAATGCTGGCGTGGAGATAGGTGTCCTTACAGACATGTTGAAGTGACAACAGGTAACAAATTACCAGCAGCATCCCTCTCAGTGACATAACTGCCTATTAGGTTTTTGGGTTGTTTGTCGATCCTATCCCGTATCCAGTTTGTAAAGTTCTGTAGTACTACACCTATTGACCTTAAATTTGCACTGTGGGTGCATCTTGCAGAGCTGTTTACTGCAGCTGTGTTTTCACTGTTAAGTTCTACAGAATATTTCACAAAAATACATTATATGGTTCAAAGTATCGATTTTACATGCAGTCATTTCTGCAACATTTATTAGGTTCTTCATCTCAGTCACTGAAGCACTTGAGAATGTTATGCTGCATGCATTTCAAGCATCTTTATGATTATGAGTAAGGTCATTGCATATTAATCTTGCCAGTTTTATGTTGTGATTAACTGTTGACAATAAAAATAAAGCTACAAGATTTATGATTGCTGAGAATAACAATTTTAATGAGATAGCCTTAAATTGAGATGAAGGTATGCACAAAGAATTGTGACCTGTCATCAGTCAATTCATGCAGACTGTCGTTGGTATGGGGAATTGGGACTGTCAGCTAATTAGAGGATCAGTAACTGTAAAAATAACCACATGCATCCATTGCATAAAATGTGCACATCTTCAAAACTGTTGATGTTGGACAAGATCTCTGTGCGTTATTGCTGACTATGGACAGGTGGTTACAATTGGATTTGGGCAAACTAATGATGGACATATGTTGGGATAAACAGGTCTGATCTTGGGATAACAGTGTTATGCACCAAAATGGGTCAACTTTGACCTATTTTCCAGGATTCAAAATTACTTAAATATTGCATCCATCTTTACTGTCTGGGCTGTACCTCCTGTATAACTACTAGGGGTGAAACAATACACCTGTGCCGCATATCGATACGATTCATTATACACAGCCTACAATACGATACATTATTGATACACATATCATCTTGATGGTCTTTTCATCTTTAGAGTTGTGCTGTTTTATATGTGTTGACATATTGGTTGTATTTCTAGTATGCAGATTACAGGCAGACAGAGATTTAGCATCTGTTCATATGCCATTTTCATCTTTGACAAGATTTTTAAAAAATACATCCAAACAGACTACATATTAGTTGTTAGTGATTTTAATTCAGTCATTTTGGCCATTTGAGGCTATTCCATTTGATCAGATCCAGGATCGGATAAAGGACTCATCTTGGTAACCACACCCTTTGTTTTGCTCTGCATGAATGCTTTTAAAACATCTTATTATCAATTTCAAAGACATGACGGTGTTATCTTCAACACAGAAGAAATAGTGCAATTTCCACCTGCAAGGAAAATCTTATCTAGAGCAAGTCCAGGTGTGGGAGTGGAGATGACTAATAACCAAAATCTATCACATTGTACTGCCTACAGATGTAAAACAACTGCCGCGGCCACAGGCACTTGTTTCTGTTAGTGAAAAAGAAAACTATTGACAATACCCACTCCCCTTCTATACAAAATTAACAAATGAACATGGTTTGAAATCTGCCTCCTTGCTGATTCAGTGCCAATTGTATTTATCCTGTTGTCGCGTTTAGTCACTGATTACCTATATCAACGTAAAAGGAAACATTCCAAACTTGTTACCCATGTATGACTTACAGATCATTTATTAACCATTTTGAATGAAGTTTCTCTGTTGCTTTGTTTCTACCTGGATCGAGTTTGGATGCCAATTCTTCCAGTGTGTCACACAGTGAATAAGCTGCAGTCAGTTCTGATTGATGGTTATTGTTTACCCTGGACTGCAACAAACATTAGCCACCAATCAGAATTTAATGTAACATATTTCACTGAGTGACACACCGGAAGTGTAGCCTTCAAATTCGATCCATATAGACAAGATATGAAGCAACAGAGAAACTTCGCATAAAAGTGGTTATTAAATGATCAGTAAAGTACTTCAGTCATACATGGGGAACAAATTTGGAAAGTCTCCTTTACGTTGATATATATTATAAGTGGCTGAACATGCTGATGGGATTAAATAATTAGCATGTAATCGGCGAAAGGGTGAGGGGGAGAGACACATTTCAAACCACGTAACCTTGTGTTAATTTGTATAAGATGAGTGGGTGTTTCCAACAGGTTTTTTTTTTCTTTTTTACTGACAAACAATAGTGCATGTGGCTGCGACAGCAGTCTCAGATAAATTCTCAGTTTAAAGAATAAAACTGCTGAAGATTAAAGTAACTTCTATAGGGTAAGTATCGTTTTGTATCGATTCTTCACCTCTTGTATCGATACGTGTATCGATATGGCAAAAGTATCGATGCATTGATATATTGATGAATCATTTCACCCCTAATAACTACAATTCTTGACATTAAACTTGTTTTGCATGCATCTTGGGATGAAGGTATATAGTGCATGAAAATTGGGTTGGAGTGATATACTTTACAGGATTGATTCAAACTTGCTTAAAAATTATGTGGAGGCTTTCATTCCAGTACCTATACATGTGAACCTCCCAGATGGCAGGGTGTTTCTCTCGAGTTGAGGAGTGTCTCCCATCATTCCTGTCACTCAGTGAAATCTCCTGCATATGCAAAATTATTATTGAAAAATTAAATTTGTTCCTTATTTTTCACACTTTGGTTCCAGTGTAGTATATTTAGGGGAATACTGCCTGTGATCATGTGACTGAGAACTGGCTTAAGCAGGGCAAGACAATTTAGTTGCAAATTTAAAGCTATCAGCAGGGTTGGTTGGCTTCAGTGTTTGAATTTTTTTTAGATAGATTATACTGTGTATCAGAAGTAATTCCGAAAGGATTAAAGGCGTTAATTGATTATGGTTGGGTTACTAAAGAGCTCAGTCATCATCATCATAAAACAATTAACATTGCTTTGATTCTCTTCAGAGGGTATGTTCTGCTTCGGTGCTTAAAGTTGTTGGGATGGATTAGAGTCTATTCTATGCATGATCAAAATTGATTTGGACAGGATTAAAGATGTTAATTGATTATGGTTGGATTACTCAAAAGCTCAAGTGGCATAAAATAGGGTTGGTATGACTTATGTGTTTCAAGTTTGTTGAGATGTTTAAGCATGCGTTATCTCCCATTGCCAAAACACCGAAATCCAAGCAACAGAAATATCACATGAAATTCAATGATTGATGGAAACAGGAATTTCAGTGGTTGGAATCAAATTCGATGGGACATGAATATGCCTTCTGCTTTTACTGTAAAGCCATATGTTATGATGGCAAGAATGACATCATGCGTCATGAAGAAACCACATCTCATAAAATAAAAGCATATTAACCGTGACAACAAATATCCCATCACTGAAATCCATGTTCGCAAAATCTGTATCAAATGTGGATAAAGTTACACATGCCAAGACACTATTTGCCTTATTTATAGGCAAACATAATCTCCTGTTTCTGATAGATCATTTTTCAGATCTAGTCAAAATAATGTTTCCTGAATCAGAAATCGCACAAAAGTTCTCGTGCAAATGGACAAAAATACTTACATACTGACTATTTTATTGTTCATAAGAAATCATAATAATAATATGAATTATTTATTATATAAACTCACTGTTGTGAGTGACAACGTGCAGAACTCAACCAGCGATCATGATTTTTAGGCAAAATATGTGTTCAACACTACTATGAATGACTGCATTGCAAAAACTGATATAAACACCTCTGACCTTGTTTTAATCCTTTGTCAACATGAATGTAAACCAGACTAAAGTACATGTCACTAACTGCCATTGTAATCTGTAATGCCTGGGATGAATGAGGTCTTTTTCTTTGTCTATAATACTAGCAAGTGATAATTGTTTTCGGGATTTGATTGTCATTATTAAAGAGTGGTGATAGTGATGATAATGGTGAAAACAAAAGTCTGCAAATTAGGCTTAAAGTTACAAAGGGTGTGATGGTATAATGTATGTGTTTGTGCTTCATATGGAGACATTTTACTGACATTAAAACAACATTAGACACAGACAGTACCAAATTTGAGCAGTTCTGGCAGGCAGTCAGCAATCTGAATCATCCCACAGGCAGGAAACAATTTAAACTTCTTGGTAGAGTTGTATTGACATTGCCACATTCCAATGCAGACACTGAAAGGACATTTTCCATTCCGAGGAAAATTCAGGCAGACTCCAGAGAGACCTGATCCAGGAACAGTACATCATCTCCTAAGTACATGTATTAAGATCAACATTGATGAGGAATGCCACCAATTTAATCAAGGCAATGATCTAAGAAATGCTAAAAATGCTTGTGGTACATATAAGGAGAGTATAAATGGCAACAAGTTACTGTGAAAGGACTGATTTGATGAGATTATGTGCATATTTTAATATTTAAAAAATGTAAATTTATTCAGTAGTTATAATTTTTGTCCATTTGGATGCTAAAAATTGGGTCAATGAAAATCCTCACTCTTTTGAGGACAAAATTCCTGACCAAATTTTGGAAATCTACTGATCTATCCTGAAATGGCCTGTCTTTTCTGTCAGTTGTATGAGTACCTTTTCAAATATTGCCAATAAATTTACGCTGCATGTGCAACTTGGGATGATCATATGCCACACCATCATTACTAGGCAATGATGTTTGATCAGTCTGAGCAACACATCAACCCTTGGCATACCTAGCTAGCCAAAACATGGTCTGTCACACTGCTATCTGATTGGATGCAGCTGAAAGAAACTGATTCAATCAGATTGCTCATTACATTTACATAGAAATATAGTTGGGAATAATCATAGCAGCCTCTGTAGACAATAATATATGTTGCATGTCAATTTCTCCAATTTAAATCTTTCATACAAGTTTTTCTTTTGATTCAAGGCATGTGGTCATTGTGTAAGTCACCATATTGAAAAAAAACAGGTCATGTAATGAACTATATGATTGGTCAGTTAATTTTGCTTGCTATGGACAGCAACTCTTCATCTGCTAGAGGGCATCTGTTCAAAATAATGTTTTAATTAGCAACATATGCCAAGGGTTGATGTGGAACAAAGTGGATCAACGACCCTTGGCTAGCAAAGATGGTGTCATATAAAAACTGGTCACTTTGACCTACTTGCTAGGATTTGTTCAAAATTCCTTTAAAATATTTTTTTGTCTGGGCTTAAATTCCAAAAGCTTTTCATTTTGATCCAATACCCTTTCAGGTGTTGACACCAAATTTGCATTCAGGGTACATCTTGGGATGAAAGTGTGTCACACATCAAAACAATGTCTCTTCGATCTACATGTACTTTATAGGTTGTTTTTTTTACACAGTTTAAAGATACTGATGTGTGTCACAGAAGCAGATGTAACTTGATCTCCTATTCATGAACAAACCAGGTGGAAGTCATGGTCTTGTCATCCAAATATTTCATTCTGAACGGCCTTTAAATGGTGTTAAAGATGATGACTTGTGAAATGTTGGAGTACACCTCCATAAACATTAACTGCAGCATAAGCAAGCGTTCGAGATATCTGGGGAAATAAATTTTGGATAACAACTAAACACATATCTCTGGAATGGACTTTAATCTTAATGGATGCTAGATCTTATGAAGTCAAATGAAGATATTAAATTGATGACAGACTTTTAAAATAAATCAAGTTGACATGCAGTACTCACAAATTCCCGCATCAGTAAAGTTTGTTTTGCCTCCCTCAGTATTAAACAGTGTGTAACTATGTAAGCGAAAACAAAATGAACAAAAACTTCATAGCTAGAAATACACTCCTAAACCGCTCAAGCCAAATGCATCAATATGGTTGCACTAGTCATTCATTTCCTCCAGGTAACAGTTTAAATGTCACTGTTTCTTCATCAACAGTACATGGCAGTGAATGAGTACAACTTCATATTGTTTGTACTAATACACACAGGCAGCATACAGCAGTTTGCACTGTCCTGGGGACCACTACATCAGGATTAAAAATAAAAGCAAAAATACAGAGTGAAAAGAAAGACAAAATCAGAAATATGTGCATTTTATCAAAAGTTATTTTTGAATGTACCACAACAAAGTTTGAAGAACAATCAACAGATTAGCTAAAGGAGTTGTCAGTGGTGTGTGATTTTGACAAGAAATAAAGCTGATCTACACCCAGGTATTACTGTAATGTCAGCACCTTTAATGGTGTTGGAATCAGATGGAGACAAATAATCTGTTAATTAGCCTGTGACATCATATCAAAGTACCATTAAGTTCTCAACAGCTATCAAAATAAACCCAGCTTAGCCACTGAATAAGCACTTTATTAGGTTCTCACGGAAATGCTCGTGGGCATAACTGTGACAGTTTACTCTTTTTCACATTTGAACATATGAGGGCATGTCACATTTATGATGATTACACTAAAATCCAATTTAAAGAAAAAATAAAAGCATGAATTTCACTTTAAAAAATATCTTTAATTGGTAATTGTTTCATAGTGTTCCCACCATTAGGCATTTACCAACATTTTCATTGATTGATATCTCGTCGTATATTGTGTTTTTTATTGAGATAATATTTTTGTTCAAGAAAATCTTACAAAATATATTATTTCTTTTTAAAATTTTGCAAATTTCATGATGATTACCAGTTTCTGCCATTTTTTACAATAAAACAAAAATGATATATCGAGATTTCAGTACCAATGTTATCACAAATTTTGAATATAAAGCAAATAAGAATCTTTCTTTTTGACTTTTTCTATATATAAAAAATGAGATCCCATGCATGCCTCTGTATTATAATGAGGTCCCACGCTTGCCTCAGTATTATAATGAGGTCCCATGCTTGCCACTGAATTATAAGTGGATTTGTGTGTGATCCTAAAATGAGGGCTCAGTTTCTTTAACTTTTTTAACAATTCATTTAGCTAGGTGTACATTTTCTCATGCTGTATGCAAAAAAAAAAAAAAATTGTGGAGGAAAATTTTCTTGGCTACCATAAATATTTTGAAAGGCATTTGAAGAAATAAACAGTTGACAGCTATTCCTTTGAAAGATGTCACAGTAATTAGAAAGATGTCACAGTAATTAGTGGATTGATGACTATACCTACCTGTCAGTCAAATGTTAACACATGGCAACTAACAATTTCCCACTGATTACAGTTATCACTGGCTGTGTGTCAAGTGTTATGTAATGACAACAAGGCAGAAAGCTGGTCGTCTGATTGGATTGAGTCGGTCCAGTGCCTTCATCATCACCATTATATACAATAGAGAAATACAGATTGTCATAATTTCAAAATCTATCATTCACTTTTGGTGAAAATTTCAGTATATAGTGATAATTCATTGTACTTTTAATGGAAGCATTTACCATAATAACATCTTTTTTACATAAAATGATATGCTGATGAGGAGACGAAGCTGTCTTTGAGTAGACAGTCCATTAATTTATTCAGTATGTGATATCCTCTTCATTAAGGTTAGAAAGGGATTTTTCTTCTTCCATCAAAGAGATGGACTTAAATTCATTGTATCAAGAGTCAGCTTTGAAGCAAAGATTTGAGACCAGTAATACTGGTATACTGTCAGTATGATCACCAGACTTGGCTGAAGCATGGCAAGCTGGTGCAGGCCTTCCAGATAAATTCCTATAAAATGTGTGTACTTTTTTATCCCTACATTTTTTCCCCAATAATTTGGCCAAAAATCTCTAATATGCCTATATTTTTGTGTGAAAAGCACATGTAGATGTTCTGTACAAGTATAAAGCACATACAAATGTTCTGAACAAGTATATAGCACATACAGATGTTCTGTATAAAGCACATACAGATGTTCTGTACAAGTATAAAGCACATACAGATGTTCTGTACAAGTATAAAGCACATGCATATGTTCTGTACAAGTATAAAGCACATATGTTCTGTACAAGTATAAAGCACATACAAATGGTGTGTACAAGTATTTTTTTCAGAAAAGGGTAAAAAACACATAGAATGTTTCATCGTGATGGATGTATGAATACAATAGAGGAAAGAAGTAGCAGTGATGAATGTATGAATACAATGGAGGAAAGAAGTAGCAGTGATGGATGTATGAATACAATGGAGGAAAGAGGTAGCAGTGATGGATGTATGAATACAATGGAGGAAAGAAGTAGCAGTGATGGATGTATGAATACAATGGAGGAAAGAAGTAGCAGTGATGGATGTATGAATACAATGGAGGAAGGAAGTAGCAGTGATGGATGTATGAATACAATGGAGGAAAGAAGTAGCAGTGATGGATGTATGAATACAATGGAGGAAAGAAGTAGCAGTAATGGATGTATGAATACAATGGAGGAAAGAAGTAGCAGTGATGGATGTATGAATGCAATAGAGGAAAGAAGTAGCAGTAATGGATGTATGAATACAATGGAGGAAGGAAGTAGCAGTGATGGATGTATGAATATAATGGAGGAAAGAAGTAGCAGTGATGGATGTATGAATACAATGGAGGAAGGAAGTAGCAGCATACCTGTGATTCTACCGGCGGTAGGCCAAAAATACCGTTTTAAAGACCGTCTACCGCACATACCGTTTAGTAGTCGAAATCTACCGGTTTTGAAAATTTCACGGAAATTTTTTTTTTTTTTTTTTAAATCCGGTTTTTTTACGCGTTCTATCAACACATTAGATAAACCAGCCAGAACCAGTCTACTGGGAGCCGGAAATAATAGATCTACGATATGACTGGTGCGACGATGCGTGGTTGAGTAGTGGGATTACAATTGTTAGCATGTTGACACAGAAGCGGCTAATTGATTACCTTATTGTTGTAATTTGGAGAGTTTAAGGCCAAATGCGGGATGTTGTTTGAGGTGTTATAAGTAATAAAAGGATCAAAGGTAATCCTTGATGACCATAAGTAAATGACTAAAACTCGGCCGATCTGTCGTGGAAGGAAGATAAAACGGAGACCGACCAAAAATGATCTTGGCAGAAACACTTGAGTAAGTATTTTGATTTGATGTCTTTTAATTGTTCTTGTATTGTTCACGATGGTTTAAAATGAATATTTAAGGCAGCTTGTATTTTTTTTTTTCAATTCATGTCGAAATGCCGAAACGTCCGCTTTCTCCCAATGCTAAGAAGCCACCAGCTAAGAAATACTACAGCAAGTTTAACAACGCTTGGATACCAGAATTTAAGTGTGTGCAGGCTAGTAGCAAAGGTCCTGACTTTGCATTGTGTCTTTCGTGCAAATTGGATTTTAAGATAGCATATGGAGGAAGAAATGATATCACCAGGCATATACAGACACCATCACATAGGAGCAACGATTCTTCTGTAACAAACACACCCACATTGAAGGCATTATTTGAGACTGGATCAAAAGTGGATAAAGTGACACTTGCAGAGACTTTGTTTGCAAATTTTGTGGCAGAGCACAAATTACCAATCCTCATAGCAGATCATTTTACTAAACTGGTTAAAGTCATGTTTCCTGACTCTGAAATTGCACAAAAATTTTCATGCCAGCGTACAAAGACAACACATATTGTCACTCAGGCCCTAGCCCCCCACTGGGACAGAAGAGTTGAAAATATGTGTAGGAGTCAGAAGTTCAGTATCATGATTGATGAATCAAATGATCAAGGGGATGATAAAATGTTGAATGTTCTAGTCTGTGTGTATGATCAAACAGTTCAGTGTATTTCAACCAGATTCCTTGGTATTCCAACATGCAACATAGGCACAAGTGAAATGATCTTCAGATCCCTCAACCAGATTTTTATGTAATTTTTTAAAATTTTCATTTTTTAAAATAATTTCATATTTAAAGAAAATAATTTAATATGTCACAGCCATTCAGATTTTACACAAATGAAATATTTTTCAGAAGCAATAATTCAGTATAATTATTTCCAAAAATGTTTATTATTTTTAATATTTCACAACATTTGTCAACTTACATCATTGCAAAACATGGAGAGCAAAGAACTAAGTTACTAAGCAACAGGAACACTGAAGTTAGAACTTCTTTCAAGACTGAGTGTAGTTGTCCTATCATTGCCACATTCCAATGCTGACACAGAGAGGACATTCTCTATTCTTCGGAAAATCCAGAGTGATTCAAGGGGAAGTCTGGACCAGAAGACTATTGAGAGCCTGCTAAGTGTGAAGGTTAACAATCACAGTGAATGTCACCAGTGGTCACCAGACAATGATCTTCTGAAGGAAACTAAAAATGCCTGTGGATTTTATAAAAAAAAATCTTTGCTTGTAACATTTTCCATCAGATTCTGAATCAGAATCATGTGCAAAATTGTGTGTTGTATTATAATATGAAGAGAATACATATTTTGTGACAAATTGAACTTGTTTTGTTTTCAATTCCCTTAAAACACGTACAATTTATGCCGATAAAAAATCTCCCTTTTTAGAAGCCAATCTCCTGATCAAAATTTGTAAATCTACTGGTTTGAAATCCTGGTTCTGTCACAGGTATGTAGCAGTGATGGATGTATGAATACAATGGAGGAAAGAAGTAGCAGTGATGGATGTATGAATACAATGGAGGAAAGAAGTAGCAGTGATGGATTTATGAATACAATGGAGGAAAGAAGTAGCAGTGATGGATGTATGAATGCAATAGAGGAAAGAAGTAGCAGTAATGGATGTATGAATACAATGGAGGAAAGAAGTAGCAGTGATGGATGTATGAATACAATGGAGGAAAGAAGTAGCAGTAATGGATGTATGAAAACAATGGAGGAAAGAAGTAGCAGTGATGGATGTATGAATACAATAGAGGAAAGAAGTAGCAGTTATGGATTATATATGTTTAAATTTTATTTCAGTGCATTTTGTTATTAATATAGGCTAATAGAGCTGAAACAAATAACCAAACATTCGAATCAGGATACTTTTAAGCGAATATTCGAGTAGAAAATTGGTATTCGAATATCCGTTTGTTTACCGAGCAAGTTTGGCAGCATTTTGTAAAAGAAACAAACAAGGTGAAATTTAAACTATGTAACATTGAATTAGTGTACAAGGAAACAACTTAAAACCTGATAAATCACCAGAAATTCAAACACTGACTCACAAGGTAATCATAATGGCACAATTCTAAATAATCGGATTGCTTACAACATGGCCATTTCTCTTCACTGTGATTCAGGCAGTCTTGAAAAGATAATGTAATATGGCAAATTGATGAAGAACATGGTATAGAATAAGGGTTAGATCAAAGCCAACAGAGCCTTTACATATAAATTAAACTTGAGCTAAAAAAAAAAAAATGAACTATTATCAGACTTTCGTTTTATCAGGAGCAGTTATAGTCAATCCTACATACAACTACCACTTCCAATCCTTCAGTCATCATACCTCAGAAAGTTAATTTCAGTATATTTCCATATAGGGTATTCTATTCAAGTTTTGAAGTCATTACACAGTTACAGAATTACCAATATGCTTAATATCTGACACTATCCTTGTCTTTATTTTCTTAAAAGTCAGTAGTAATGCAGATGTTAGCTTCATATCACTAAGGTGTACATGGGCCAGTTGACATGATTTTGGAACAAAATTATTTAAGTTGTAGATGTTGATGAGCTTGCTATTACAATAAAGCTTGATACTCTGTTTTTGCTGTGCATTAGTACAAAGTCATATTTATCAGCATATATTTAATCTGTGAAGGGATTTTTCTACTCTTTTTCCTATGGTTTTTTTTGTTGTTGTTGTTTGTTTTTAAAATGACTCAACTCTTTGCTTGCAATCCCTTTTTACTCATGAAACCCAGTGGTTTACTCCCAAATTTGGTTGAGGCAGGAAACGGATACCTAGCCCAGGTAGAGGTTACATTATACTGTTAACTAAGGCCACAAGGTGATTTCATACCAGTTGCAATGTGCACCTTAGTTGTAAAATGAGGCCAATACCCATAGGTTTCAGTTAAAACAATTATTTATCAAGTCAGAATATGAGGTTCATATTGCTTAGCAGAAACTCCCAATGTCTGACTAGGGCATTTTATGGTCAGTTAAAAAGTCAGTTCTGTCAGACATGTCCAGCATGTATGACAAATTCCATTGATCTGCAATCAATGTATCCAAATTTAATTAACTGAAATTGGCCACATATCTGTGTGATTTTGAATGAATAAACCACTTCCCAGAGAAATGTTTGAAATACATGTAGTAACCGCATTTAACTGAACAGGTAATCGTGTTTCTGCTCTTTGTACTGCCCATCTTCAGCACTAAAGGAATATTTCTGATTGTTCTGAGTTTGAAGACAAACAGGGAAGATAATACCTACATTCATTTAATTTTTTAGTCTGAATCCAAAAAAAATGAATGAGTTCAAAATATTTTCAGTGCAGCTTGGTGACGAGTGGGTGGTGTCAGTAAATACTAAAGTAAACAAAGAAAAGAGATTATCTTTGATACAAATATTAACATCAGTGAATATTCTAATCTAAATACAGTCAACAAATATTCAGAAAGGAACATTTTCTATTGTTTATCTCTGTTGGCTAATTTGTATATTCAAGTGTTTAAAAATATTGTATTCACTTAGTAGTATTAGCATGCATATCTCAATATTTTGGATAGTTTCTTTATAAAATCCTGTAATTTTTCTCTTTATTTGTTATACTAAATGCCCAATAAAATCCCAATAATTTTCAAAAATGTGGCTGGGATGCCAGCAAATAAAATTGTTGCAAGAATAATTTGAAAGTATAAACTGAGGGAATTCATGCTCTTAATCTTTTCTGAATCTTTAAAGTTTTTCTTAGGCTGTAATGTTTCAAAATGTACACATTGTTTTAGGCTGTAACATATTCAGTGTGTACAGATTATTATTAGGCTGTAGTGTATTCAAAGTAGAAAGATTATTCTTAGGCTGTAATATTTTCAAGGTGTGTGAATTATTCTTAGGCAGTAATGTATTCGAAGTGTGCCGATTTTTAGGCTGTAATTTTTCCAGTGTACAAGTTATTATTCGGCTGTAATGTTGTCAAAGTGTTCAACTTATTTGTTGGCTGTAATGTTTTCAAAGTGTACACCTTATTCTTGGCTGTAATTTTTCCAGAGTTTTTTAAGGCTGTAATGTTGTCAGAGTACACATTGTTTTCATTATTCTTAGGCTGTAATGTGTTCTCTGTGTGTATATTCTTAGGCTGTAGTGTTTTCAAAGTGAAAAAATTATTCTTATGCTGTAATGTTTTCAGATTGTACAAATTATTCTTAGGTTTTAATGTTTTCAAAGTGTACAAATTATTCTTAGGCTGTAATGTTTTCAGAAATTACAAATTATTCTTAGGCTGTAATGTTTTCAAAGTGTACAAATTGTTCTTAGGTTGTAGAATGTGTTCAAAGTGTACAAATTATTCTTAGGCTGTAATGTTTTCAAATTGTATGCATTGTTTTTAGGCTGTAATGTTTTTCAAAGTGTATACTTTATTTGTTGACTCTGTTTTCAAAAAATAGGTCTTACATTTTATTTAGGTATCACCCAGGACAAAAAAGAAGTGTTTGCAACTGTCAGTGACAGCCAGTTGGAGCTGATGCCAGAAGTTGGCTGCTGGGTTGCAGTTGAAGTTACTACCATTCTTAATCCTGGTCACTTCTACATTAACCTGCCTTTTGGCAAGAAGTCTTTAGATGGAAAGTACAGCTACAGCACCTCTGAAGGTAATCTTAGCAAATTGTGAAGGTACTACATATAAATATTCAAAACACATTGAAGATCATGATAACCCATGAGCCTAAAATTGGAAAGAAAATTACTGTGGTCAAGATTGTTGATATTTAATTATATGATCTCTGTCCACCATCAAATTTAAGATACAATAAATAAATAAACTTGGAACAAGTCGCAAATAATAATACTCATGATGTAGTGTTAATAACACATAATGTAGAGTTGATAGTATACACGAAGTAGGTTAATAATACATATGTAGTGTTGCTAATACACATGATGTAGGGTTAATAATACTCGTGATGTTGGGTTAATAATACACATGATGTAGGGTTGATAATACATATAATTTACAGAGGTGCCAACTTCTCCGATTTGATCAGATCAGCTTTGAGAATTAGGCCATCCTTCCGAGAAAAATCCAAGCTCTGATCAAAACACACACAAAATCTGATATTTTTGCCGTTCAGAAATGCATAGAATAGCTTGGTTTTTTGTATCATCAAGCAGATGTCTCTTTTCTTCGTAATGCATTTGCCATTTTGGAAAAAATGAGTCACAGATATAATGGAAAATTCTATTGGTTAAATATTAGTTAATTCCTGCATTTTCATTGGTCAAAATTATATGCTCAGATTTATTAAACTCTAGGGTTGGCATCTCTGGATGTAGTGTTAATAATACATATGATGTTGGGTTAATAATACACATAATGTAGTGTTAATAATACATATGATGTTGGGTTGATAATACACATAATGTACTGTTGATAATATGCATTATGTTAGGTTAACAACACATATGATGTTGGGTTGATAATACACATGATGTGGTGTTAATGACATGATTTTGTGTTAATAACACACATAATGTAGTGTTCCTAATACATATGATGTAAGGTTAATAATACATGTTGTAGGGTTAATAATACATACAATATAGGCTTAATAATGCACATGTGGTGTTAACAACACACATAATGTAGTCCTGATAATACACATGATTTAGGGTTAATAATACACATGATGTAAGGTGAATAGCACGCATTATAAAGGGTTAATAATCAGAAGTTGATAGTGTTGTGACAAACACTGCATTGTTGCAAACTTGCCATGTTATATTCAAAGTTATGTTCTATCTTATCATTATATTTCATACAAAATTTTAACCTTGAACTCTAGTCTTTTGTGATTTTACTGTATTATATACCAGTCTTGATCTTTCTTGATATACAAGGGGTGTTACAGTATGAAGACTAGACAGCGTGCCATGTACTGTAGTCAAGTCCCCAGGTCAAGGGTCAAGGTGACAGCCAGGAAAAAAGCAAGTTAGTGGCCTGAATTCTTGTCCAGGCTGTAACTTCTGAAATGCTGAGGATATTTCAATCAAACTTTAGCTGTATATGTGAAACCCCGCTATAACACACTTCGTTTTAGTACAAATTAGGATATAGCACAATCGTGGTGTGGCTCCTGAAATTTTGCAATAATTTTACCTATTTCTTGAAGTACTACAAAGCTTAAGTGCCAGAATAAACAAGAGTTTGATTTAATAAATTTGACAAGATGTGTTGTATTCTTGAAGAAAAGAAATATCTTCTTCCTTATTTTTGAAAAGACGTTAGCTCCTTACCAAGCTGATAATTGTCAAAACTGTAATGGTAAAGTTACATGCATATAGCTTGTACTGCTGTGGACCACAGACAGGAACAGAACCATTTAAGTTGTAGGGGTCAAGGGATTTACTATTATAATCAAACATACACCTCTCCCTTGATAACTCACGAACAACAGGGTCCAAAAATATAGACTGCACTATAAGCAAGGGCGCGAGTTACCGAGAGAACTAAAAAAAATTAAGGTGATGCCATCCCTGCTGGACATCAAGAAAAACCAGGGAATGGGGAGAGGGGTAATGATGCTGTTTAATTGCTGAATATTCGTTTTATATTCACGTTGGGAATAATTGTCAATAAAGCAGGGTCATCTGGGTCATTTCTAAGATTGATCCAAATTTGTTGAGAAAATTGGGGGTGGGGTCAATTGATTGAGCACCGATTTACAGGACAGTTCCGTGCCTGGTCATAGTTTTAGACATATTATCATTTTCTAATAATGAATTTCTGATACCAGTCTAATCTAATCGGAATCACTTTGTTTTCTTCAATGATTTAGACATATTATATATGGCTTGAAACATTTAACAATTTGGTCATTTCCTGATGATGAATATTCAATATCAGTCTAAAATAATTGGAATCACTTTGTTTTCTCAATTATAATATCAATTTATAACGTGTCAGTCGGAAAAATATTGTATGTACTCTAATTGCATCAGATGACGCCAGGATTCGGGAAGTGGACTGTAGTGTGAAAAACAAGTTTTCGTGGGCTTGGTTGCATCGATATGTTGATATCTTAATAAATCACGAAGTGAAGTCATTCATATTGTCAGAGTTTGTAACAGAAGTGGACATAGCAGGAAAGGTGTTGTGCTCACTGTTCCTGCATTGTGGTAAAGGTTGTTGCTGATGGTGCTGCCTGCTGTTATGATCATAATGCTGGTGATTACATTTATGTAGATTGACACGAATAGTATCAGAGGATAGGACTGCCTTGTTATAGTGCTTTTGTTGCTGATAAAAAAAAAGATGCACCATTTGTATATAATGTACTGTTCTTCGACTCACCAGATTTTATAAACCTTTCCCCATAGTTGCTTGTAAGATGATCCGGAAAGGTCAGAGTTCTGAATTTTCAAATTCTGAATGCTACATGTATTCAAAATGCATAAGCTTCAGTGGGCTGAGCCCCCATCAGGGCTTCACCCCTGGACCTTGATTTGGGGCCTAAGCGGCCCCCAACCCCCCAGTTAACTTTTCAGGGATTTTCAAAAAAGTCCATTCTCATCCCTGATAAAGAGCTTTTTCTAATGAACTTGTTTGCTTTTTTGTATAAATTACCTTTATTTTCAAGATACCCAACCTCAGAAAGATCGTTAACAACATTTTCCAAGAGGATTCAACAACCATCACGTGTACGTGAAAACATTGTGTATTATGTCACTGCTTTTTGTTATTGTTGATTTACAACAAAACAAGATTGCTTTTTTTTAAAAACAAGGGACATTAATTCATGAAACAACCGTCAATGTTGTAACTCTGTTTTTTAAAAATTGCTCTATTAGTAAAATATTGATGCCGTGATTTCGTTGCAAGTAATAGTGAAACTTATTCACATCCTTGAGGAAATCTCTGAGTGCCAATTCAGGAATTTTAAGTTCACTACGAACTCTGGAACTTGCTTCTCCATGATGAACCGTATCTGTGAAACAAAGCTTTTTCTTCACCAAGTACTCATTTCACTTGGTTGCCTTGCTATCTTTGATCACATTTGTGAATGAGTAGGCTAATTTAAGGTAGTTTAATTATATTACTTACATAATAATATTTATAGCAGCATTTGATTGATCAATTGAAATGAGTTGACCTGACACACGACTGTGACCATGAGCTCTTATGCAGGTAGGATTTGCATGCCTTTTAACTTTTCTTTTATTCCACCCCCTTTATTTTATTTGATACAAAAGACGTAATTAATGTGATAATACAAAGCATATCTGCTTTTAATTGAGTGTAACAATACAACAAATACTCGGAGATCAAAACACGGTCACCACTTAATTAGGTTCTTACAGAAACGATTGCAGATGTAGCTGTGATGGTAGATTGACATTTTTCACATTTGAATACAAGAGGGCATATTGCATTTATGATGATTACACTGAAACTGAATTAAAAGATAGAACTAAAACATGAATTTCACTTCACAAAACTTATATAATTTGTATTTATTTATTAAAGAGTTGCCACCAGTTGGCATTAGTGACATATTCACTGATCAAAATTTCGTCAGTATTGTTATTTACAGTGTACTGAGAATGTTGTTTGAAAAGAAAATTTAACATATATTGTTAACACAATATATGACTTCTTATTAAAAGTTTAGAATTTCATGACGTTGATTCAAATTTCAGGGTACTAACCACCGTTTTTGACGATAAAACGAGCGATTTATCAAGGTTTCATTTACCAATTTTGATCACGATTTTATTCACCTTCAACAAATAGGGGCCAACTTTTGGGATATTTTGTAATACTCCCTGTTTTTTATCAGCAGTAGTGCAAAAAGTCATAGTTATAAATATAATTTTCAGTTAATATTGCATTTATTTTTTCCTCTGTTGTTTAGAGAATGACTCAACTCTTTATGAGAGAGATCACTCTTTCTCCATGAAATCAAATGGTTTACTCCTATACTGGGTCCAGGCAGTTATACACAACTGTTCACGTGTTACTCTAAAGTACATTATGGTCAATACCTTTGGCCTCCTGTTTGAATTTTCAGTTAAGTATTTTTCAAGCCTAAATACAAATTTCCTTTTAGAAACTCCCAATGTCTGATTTATGCATTTTATTGTCGGTCAAGAATCAGACTCTTTTGGACATGACCAACGAATATAAATGTTTAGGAAATATATGGATTTCCTAAGTTAGTGTGAGAGTATTAGCAAGAAATTAAATATTTGGATTTCCTAAGTTAGTGAGAGTGTATTAGCAAGAAATTAAATATTTGGATTTCCTAAGTTAGTGCGAGTGTATTAGCAAAAAAATTAAATATTTGGATTCCCTAAGTTAGTGTGAGTGTATTAGCAAGAAATTAAATATTTGGATTTCCTAAGTTAGTGCGAGTGTATTGGCAAGAAAATAAATATTTGGATTTCCTAAGTTAGTGTGAGTGTATTAGCAAGAAATTAAATATTTGGATTTTCTAAGTTAGTGTGAGTGTATTAGCAAGAAATTAAATATTAAATATTTGGATTCAAATGGATCAAGCAGAATTTTTTTAGAAATTATGCTTCTTTGTGCACATTTTTGATGGAATTACTGTTATGAATACAACCAGATCGGCTGGTGTCTGGTGAGTACATGTACTCTAACTACAGTACACTTAAGTTAACGATTTCTTTATACATTTATATGTATGTACCAATGAATCAAGTTGATAACTGAATGCATCAATGAAGTCCATAGGTTTACACCACTGCCCCCCCCCCCCTCCCATTTTGTATAGCTAAGAGGATGCACATGAAGTATTTTTCTTCAGTTAACTAACTTGTTTGCTATAGTATACGATACTGTACATAGTAAGATGGTGTTCTGTGGACCCTGATCATCATGCTATAGCGAGGTTTTGCTGTATCGATATTATGACTAGATGGTGTGTCATTCACCACAGCCTCTCCTTATGCCTCAACGTCGTCATCAGGGAAAATGTAAATATGTAACTTGTATCCTTCTTCGGGTATAACATTTTAATCACTGAGGATATTTCAATACAATTTGAGCTATATATATGTCATGACTAAAATGGTATGTTGCATACCACAGCAACACCCCAATGTCATGGTCACAGGAAGATATTGTAAATCAGTGACTTACATCAGTGTTCAGGGTATAAACTTCAAACAACTGAAAATAGTTTAAAGAAACTTTTGTCATATATATAACATGACTAGATGCAGTGTCACATGTCACAACCATGCCCCCTATCAAGGTCAAGGTCACCTACATCTAGGTCAGGGTCACAAAAGTAAAATAATGACTTCTATCGTTTTCAGGTCTGTATTTAACCTTGAGCCACTTGTATAATCATCATTGGGGAAATTGAATTTTATAATATTGACTTGTCCAGGCTATTTCATGAAACCTTATCAAAATATTTCAATGTCTACAAAATTTTAAAGTTGTGAGTAATGGTATGCACGTCTTGGCGTTTTTTTTGCAAATACAGCATAGTATGTTGTTGTAAGGGTCTAGGATTCATAAGTAAAATATTTTTTTGCAGCTCAGCTTGCATGTAGTTGTTCTATCATTTCTGTGAATGATTTAAAGATTAGTGATTTCTTTTTTCCATCATGAGTCAGTTGTGTGTGGAGACTCTGCATTGTGCACAGTTTCCATTCTGTTGTACTATATATATATATATATATATATATATATATATATATATATATATATATATATAAAGGCTTTTTAAATTTTTTTTTACTACTAGACAATGCTAGGATCATTAAATTAAGATGAACAATATATCAGAGGGATAGAGAGATGCTGTCCAGTACTCAACTTTTTGCCTTAGTCCATTAGCGAGTTCAGCCATACCAAACTGACAATTTAACACAAGCATTCAGTTTGTTTAATGTTTTGCCACACAATTAATATTAACAAGTGAAATCATTTAATTTGATGCAGACAGCATTGGCTGCATGGCCCATTGTTTTACATGGTAATTAATCAATTCTTTCCACCTGTCCCAACACCTGCCTCACAGCAAGGGGTTTATTCAGTGATTGATAATAATCATGCATATTCAGAAAGTACATGTACCATGTGTACTTTCCCAGTCTATGTTGAAATTTATGTGCAAAAGATCAAGGCCTATAATGTACATATGCACTTACTCACTTTTGCACACACACACAAATGTGTTTGTGGCAGAGATTAGTTAGTTAGTTGGATTATACTTGTGTGCGGCCATTGGGCCATGTACGAGTTGATGGCAGAGATCCTAAAATGGCCATATTTGCTGAACATGACTGACCAATGATGTTTGCTAACCTGACATGTCAGACTAAATTGTGTGGTAGTGTGGCATCAAATATTAATTACACCATAGAACAAAATATGTGTAGCCTGGGCCCTATTTAAAAGAAGAAAGACATTAGCAACAATGACTACTGTATGTACTTGTGTATAAACCGGGTCCAAATGCAAACAACAAAGACCCTGATCTGCCATCGCAAAATGTGCCGGCAGATCAGGGTCTATGTTGTTTGTTCTACTGATTAGTCCTTACAAACTGCATAGACCCAGATCTGCCGGCACATTGGCGACGGCAGATCTGGGTCTATGCAGTTTGCAGTTGGTATAAGCTTATACACGAGTATATACGGTAGCTTTTTTAACATCCTCAACACTTGTTTGAGGACCTGATCAAATAAAACTTTGCCATAAGACTTTAACAAAAAAGCCCGTTTGCTAAGTGTTATGTATTTTCATGGTAGTAAGTCTGCTTGTTGTCAGTTAATAATTATTTTTTAAAAAATACTACAGTGGCATTAAAACACTGTTGTTGGGTGAAATTCTATAGCATAGTTTTCTGAAGAAAACAATAAATTTCATAAAAAAAGAGAGAAAACTAGTGAAACATGGAAAGATGACACTAATACTGCAGCAACATTAAATCCGTAACCCAGAATGAAACTTTTTTCAGTACAATTAATAATTAAGTATATAAATGTTTTATTTTTTCAGATAACTTGTTATACTTACTTTGAATGTTTTTATGTTAAATTTAACAAATATCTGGCTGCCACATTAATTTTAAGGAACCAATGTCTGGCAAGAGTGATGAGAATTTGGGATCAGTGGTTCATGTCTACATATGACATTTCCTGGATTGTCCAAGAGATTTGGGAATGGAAAATTAAACTCCTTTTCTCCTACTGTGAGAAAAAAATTGCCCAGATCCAGGAAAATACAATAGTGGTACTATTATATGCCAGTTTCTGTTTTTGGTAGTGTATTCAGAAATGATTTTAATGAGAATGTTTGACCATTACAGTTTCTGTTTTTGGTAGTGTATTCAAAGATGATTTTAATGAGAATGTTTGACCAATACAGTTCCACAATGATAAATTTCACAAAAATGTTCACAAGTTTTCAGATTGCCACATAGCTTTCTTCATGCAAAAACTGGTAGATGGTGAAACTACAAAAAAACATTAGTCCAATAATGTCAATAATGATCTCTTCCAATGAGACTGCTGATCTTCTTCATTTGCTTATTTGTTTTATGATGTATGGGGCATGGACATTCAGGCCTGGGATTATGTGGTCCCTTTTGCTTATTCAAAAGTACAGGTACAGTATTGATTACATTTGCTGCATTATACTCATTGTTGTTCAGATAGGCTAGAAATGTATACCTCTTGTCATCAAAATGACATACTGATAAATTTATTTAGATTAGACCATCATTATTGTGTTTCCTTGTGTACATTTCAGATGGCTATGGAAGTTTCAAGGAAGACACAGAGACACTGGATGATCTGATGGAGGCCATGAAGTATATTCCTTCTCCCTTTTTCTATTTCTCTCTCTCTCTCTCTCTCTCTCTCTCTCTCTCTCTCTCTCTCTCTCCATACAGTCTATCCTCATTACAATGACTTACTCTAGTTTCCAGTCATTTTTGTCAGTTTAACAAATCTGTCCATGTAAAGATCATGGATTTAATATTTAGAAGAGCTAGCTTCCTTGTCATATTGTTGTCAAACCAGCATGTGTAAATGAGAAAAATTAGAAAGAAATAAAACAATATATAGAGAATATTTTCTTTACTTGCATTAAAATAAATACTGAGATAACAAAAAAAGTTAAAAGATGTTGCTTTTTTGTACCACAATAGGAAATATATCTGGCATTAATATGGGGGAAAGAAAATGTTCTTTTTATTACATACCAGTCTTGCTCCTGAATTGAAGAGTAGAAGATTTAACTCATTCTTCAGTCTCATTCCTTGCATAAAATCAGCTCAATTTGATTCATAGTAATAGACTTATCATAAATATGGCAGGGATTGAAGAGACCAGCAGGTGTAAGATTAACTGATTTGTTACAGTAAATTACATTTTAAGAGCAGTAATACATTATCTGCTACTATTGCATTGCTACCCTTTTATGGGAGGCTAAATCCCCAGTCCAAGCTAAATATTCCCTCCTCCAATTAGTAATTGCAGGACTAGAAAAGAAAAGAAAACACAATCCCAGTCTGATTCCTTAGTCATGTCCAATATACAGAATATCTTCCTCTTTTTCGTTGAACTCTCATGCTCATGCACATGTGACTGCACACTCAACAAAATTAGACTTTGTTGATGTCTTTAGGCTTCTTTTTGGCCAAACTTACCCGTTTTGGTGTTGTTTTAGTCCCCTTCTCCCCAGTCCTTGCTTTTCTTTATTTGTGTGTATCTTTGTCTCTTTCATCATTTTTGAAGGTTTTTTGTATCTCGCTTACCATTTTGTAGGTACGGTGTCAGGGTAAGTATTTCCTGCTGATTTTTAGTTCCAGATTAATTTTGTATTTGTGGTTTTTTTCTCGTTCAGATTATAATTATGTTACAAGATGTTGATAAATGCGGGCATATGAAGGTCCCATGGGACACTCGCCCCACCTATTTAATGTTTACTAAGTGTATACATTCCAATGGTTGTCCTATTTGTTGTCCGTGGGAAGATGCAGTGTGGGACTTGGCTGGAAGTTACCACACTTAGAGAGGAAGGAATAAGGATCCCACTTCCTCCTCTTCATCTCAGGATGACCTCTCTGTTCCCAGGACAGGTCTAGGTCACTTCCTGTGCTAAGGAAGTCGACACCTCCAGTGGGGAGGGATCAGGAGTGCTTTTCATAGTTAAGAAATCATCAAAAGGCCCCAGATAACACACTCATACCAATGCTGTCAGCTTCTGTTAGAGGGAGATCCTTGACCCCTTTCAATGGAGGGAAAGTTCCACTGTCCGTTAAGAGTGAGTCATGCCTTCCTGATGATAGGGAAGAGCAGTGCTCCATTCTAACAGATATGCTGACTCCTAATTGAAGAATCTAAACCAGTGTAGGCAACACTCTTTGAGCTCCTGGACACCGTGTTTTGATTGACAGTCTGGTGACAGGTGACTGCTGTTACTGTTTGATCCCTATGGGGATAGGGAGTTGGGCTTTACTCACCCAGCTAGGAAAGGGAATCAGATTGACATTTCCCCCTTCCCTATATTCTTTTGTAATCATTATAGGATTTCTGGACCCCACTACCCAGTAGTGAGTCTTCCTTTCCCCCATGACATCATTGATATCTCTTCCTTGGTTCCAACGTACGTCGGACAGGGCAGGCCATAGACCTTCTCTCTCTCCTAGATCGTTGAGAAGGGATCATCAATCCCATTCTCCAGGAGGATTGATTGAAGGGTAAGTCCTGTTTCCCCCCCCCCCCCCCCATCAGCAGTTGCAGGACAACAAGAAACCGGACAATGATGCCCTTTCAATTCTGATTGACACAAATGAGTTTCCAGAAGAACCAGTTGTGGCATGGCCTTTCCTTCCATTAGGGTCCTCTTATTCCACCCTGCAGGGTAAGTGATGAAGGAGGAGGAAGTCTGGACTTCTAATAAGGCGGTAAACACGGTTTACCGCCTCCTACCCCCAGAGCTGTGTTCAGAGCCTTTGGAAGCTGAGGACACTATGATTCTATCCAGTTTGGAGAGACTTTCTGTGGCCCATTCTCGCTCAGACCTTCTGTTGCTCCTGCACTCTGCTATGGTTTGGGAGCTTACTCTGAAGTTTGCTTGGGGTCAAGAGGCTACCAGGCAGCAGAAGGGGTGCTGTGTCCCCTCTTTAATGTTTTCGACCACTGGTTTCCGCCTGTAGTTATGGGATCTCTTCCCCTGCTTGGTCCCTTAAGCACCCCCACCCCACCAACCCACTTTGGATTCAGGTGCTTCCCAGGTGGAGATATCGGTTGGGACCTGGGCTCATCTCCCGGTCAGATCTTTAGGAGCCTTGGAACTTAAGGCTATGACCCTGGTTACAATAGCCTCACATGTCAATCTCTTCTTGGCTGCCTCCTTGAGCTTGTTGAAGAAGGAATCATTATCTCCAGCAGCCTTAAAGTGCTTGTTGGAGGCTGTGCCTAAAACATCAAGGCATGCACTTTTGATGTCCATGGCGCTCTCTGTGGAGCTTCTCCATCTGATGTTGCTCTGGAGTCTTCCAAGGTTTTGCTGGATCACAGTTAAAACCTGTTGATGGCTGCACCGCTTGATGCAGAGATGTTCTTCTGAAGTTTAATCCTCTCCATGGCATTGCAAGACTTGTGGGACCAACAACACTGGTCTCTGGTCACAATTCTGAGCTAATCTAAACCAGCCAAGAAGTGCACACACCCTGATTGGTCGATGTGACCTCCCAAGTTTTTCAAACAGGGTCAACTTCAACAGCCATAGAAGCAACCCCATTTCAAAACTCCCTGCTGCCCATCTTTCTCGAGATGAGGTGGTCATAGAGATCAAAAGAGGAAGTCTTTGGACTCCCATCCTTTCCCTAAGGAGTAGGGTTGTCGGCTCTAGGGAGTTGCACCCTCTCCTCCAGTGTCTTCCTCTTCCCAGTGGCCAAGTAGGTGCCTGACTTACCCTATTTTTTTTTCTTGGTTGGGCATTACAGACCATGTGTGGGTCTTTTCTACAATAGAGAAAGGTTGCTGCCTTCATTTCAGGGAACCTCCTTCTTT
This sequence comes from Margaritifera margaritifera, assembly GCA_029931535.1. Taxonomy (NCBI): domain Eukaryota; kingdom Metazoa; phylum Mollusca; class Bivalvia; order Unionida; family Margaritiferidae; genus Margaritifera; species Margaritifera margaritifera. The sequence continues at coordinate 607,396 of JAQPZY010001404.1, read as the reverse complement.
TTTGCAGACCCCATTTCTTTTCACCAGTCCAAACTGTTTCATCTAAGGGAAGAATTGCAGTAGAGAGGGTAGAAAATTATCAAAGTACAGGCTATTATTCCTGGATCTTTTTGGTGTTAGAAAAAGGTGGAAATTTTTACTCATAAGCGTTCTTTTCACCTGAAACAAATTTTTTGGGTCAGAAATGCAAGGTGTAGTTCACTTACAATGGACAGGATCGCCCAGATTCTCCCCTCATGGAGGATCTTTTGGCCAAGACTTCATTGTCATCTCACCTTGAGCTCTCTCTTCTGGGAACTCTGAACATAGCTGTGGAATTAGTTTCCCTAGGGAGACTTAATTTTGTATCTTCTCCAGTTCCAGTTCATAGCAAACTGGAAACCACACAGGGACCCGCTGTCCGCTGATACCCCCTGGGATGCGATTTTCTTCACCACCTGAGTTGGTGGCTAGTTCAGGACTGGTTTATGGCCAGAGTCCTGATTCACACTCTAGAACCCAACTCTTTTCTATACACATATACATCAGATTCAGGTTGGGGTGCTCACCTGGAACCAGAGGGTATAGTTCTTCAGGGAGTTTGGTCTCAGGATGAATCATCCCTCCATATCAACAACCTAGAAATGCAGGCAGTGTTTCCTGCCCTACAGGGGTGTGTCAACCTAATATGGTGTTGTTGCATTATGATCACCTTGGACATTGTGTCAGTTGTAGCAAATCTCAGGCGACAAGGAGGTACACATGCTCCTTTTCTATGCATGGAAGTCTGGAACCTCCTCCAATGGGCAGTCTCCTCAGAGATCACTCTTAGAGTGTGCCACATTACGGGCAAGAAAAATATCCTGGTGGACAGCCTGTCCAGACAGGGCCATGTGGTCAGTACTGAATGGTCTCTGCATCAGTCGGTAGCAGGAACACTTTTTCATCTGTGAGGGAGACTAATAGTGGACTTGTTTGCTATGAGACTGAACAAAAAGATCCCACTTCATGATTCCCCAGTTCCAGATCAGAGGGCCTTATCAGTGGAAGCTTTCAGTCTGAAGTGAGATCGTCTGTACACTTACACCTTCCCACCTTTCAAAATAATCCATCAAGCTCTTCACCTGAGAGAGGACCACCATGTCTCAGCTCATCCTGATAGCTTCCCTGTTGCCGCAATGATCATGGTTCAAAGTATCCTTTATCTGTTTGTGGACAAACCCTGAAGATTACCTCAGAGGAGAGATCTTCTGTCACAGTACAGGGGGTCTCCTATACAATAACCCACAGATTCTCCACCTTCAATGGGAACCATTGAGTGAAGATTCCTTCAAGAACCTTACCTTTACGACAGTCGTCCTGCTTTCCTTAGCATCAGCGAGCAGGAGTGAACTCCATACCATGTCAGTGGAATAGGGTTGTTTTATGGTTCAGTGGTAAGTATGATTCAGTTTCTCGTTGCCAACCTAGGTTTCTCATTAAGAATCAGTTACCTTCACTAGCTCCAGCTCCTGTTGCGATTCCCAGTCTCAGTCGTATTTGTTCTGGGGTTGATCAAGATAAGCTCCATTACCAGTTAGGGCCTTAAAGTTTTATTTTACTTACTCTGAAAGGAGGAGGAAGGATTGGAATTGTCTCTTTCTTCCAATTAAGGGTTTCTCTGATATTTCAGTAGCCACCATTTCCAGGTGAATTGTACTCACTATCAGGAGTGTTAGGGTTATAAATCCCTCATCGAGATGGATCTTTCTTTCATGAGAATTAAAGCCTATGAGGTTAGGGTTATAAATCCCTCATCGAGATGGATCTTTCTTTCATGAGAATTAAAGCCCATGAGGTTAGGGTTATAAATCCCTCATCAAGATGGATCTTTCTTTCATGAGAATTAAACCCCATGAGGTTAGGGTTATAAATCCCTCATCGAGATGGATCTTTCTTTCATGAGAATTAAAGCCCATGAGGTTAGGGTTATAAATCCCTCATCGAGATGGATCTTTCTTTCATGAGAATTAAAGCCCATGAGGTTAGGGTTATAAATCCCTCATCGAGATGGATCTTTCTTTTATGAGAATTAAAGCCCATGAGGTTAGGGTTATAAATCCCTCATCGAGATGAATCTTTCTTTCATGAGAATTAAAGCCCATGAGGTTAGGGCTGTTGCTACATCTTGGGTCTACTTTAATTACTCCTCTTTGGATGATATCATGAGAGCTGCCTTCTGGCATTCTCGCTCTATGTTTTCATCTTTCACCTTCGACCTTTGGTGCACCAGAGCGAAGGCATTTATTCATTGGATCCAATCGTGACAGTACAACATGGGTTCATGTGTTCAAGCCATCTACCAGCTTACAGTAAGAAACTCTCCCACAGTAAGGGTAAGTGCATTTTTCTTATACCAGTTTTTGTTTTTGTGGTCATAAGACTCCCTCTTGACTTTTAAACTCAGTAATGCAATAGTAACAGACAATGTATTAGTGTTATTAAAATGTTGTGGGGTGGAGTAAAACTAATTTTAATTATGTAATACTTAACCTGCTTCAGTTGCAAAGATTCCTTCCTCCCATCCCGCAATGATGTTCTGTAGTCTCAGTCCAAGATAAAAGAAGAGGATATTCCATATGTTGGATAAGACTAATGAATCAGACTGGAATTGTGTTCTTTTCTTTTCTGGCCGCGCCCCCCCCCCCTCCCCCAACCACAATTACTAATTGGAGTGGGGAATATTTAGCTTGGACTGGGGACTTGGTGTCCTGGAAAAGGGTAGCAATGCAATAGTAGTAGGTCAGTATTGCATAATTAACATTAATTTAAAATGTTTTAATCACAATATTTGATCATACCGAGCTACAACAGCAACTCAGATAAAGGGAGATAACGTTGTTGACAACATAGCCTACAGGGAACATAATTTTGTTGAAGTGCAAATGTAGCCAGTCAGATATTATGAGTCAAAGAATAATTTCTATGTCTAAAATGTAATGCAGTTGCCATTTATTAATATCCATGCCTAAAAGGTAATGCAGTTATTATTTATTGCTCTGGGTCACAAAATGCTCCTTTTCCACTGTTGAATACATTACTTGATCACATTAACATTAGGAAAATAAACTTTGTTACCTCCCGAATTCAGTCCTCCATGAAAGATGAAAATTGTCTTTCCATCAATATATCATATCAAAATAATTCTTACATATTACCTCCCCATGGCCCTCCCCCTCTCCTCCCCCACCCCACCCCTAGGTGGCCACCATATTCTGGATGTTTACCAGTTTAAGCTTTCAATTGAGGACTGTCAGTGTTTAGTTTCTGTGACCTCCTTTCAAGCAATCCATCATTTTATTTTTGGTGGTTTAGTTAGTCTAAGTGTCGATATATCTCGGGTGTACATTGGTTTTTTTTTTATTAACTTTTTGGTGAAATTGTGAACTATTTCGACAGTGTGCATTGAACACTAAGTCTCACATGTCAGTTTCATTCTTGCATTTCTTTTCTAGAATTACACCGTGGACACCATGGTTTATGATATATTTTATTAATAGATGTTTTCAGTTGAGAGTTTCACCTATTTTGTATAAATTGTATGCATTTTGTCTTTTCTCATTGACATTTCAGAGCATATTGACTAAGTGGAAGAAGTGTAAATGTTTAAGGTTGTAGAGAATACTCACGACACTTGCCTGTACTGCACCAAGTGTTCTTTGTCCAAACCATGCAGTGTTTGCAGTTCATGGGCTGAGGGGATCTGATGTCTTACATACACAAACAGCTCAAGAGCTGAGAGAAAAGGTCACACAAAGCAGCAGATTTGGACATGTTAAGCCTTCATCCGGATCCGGAGTTGGTTGTCAGCATCATGGGGGACATCGTCATGGCACCACCCCATCACCACCCCCAGTGAAAATGCCGTGTACAGCACTCATGGCAACTGTTATGTTGGAACTAGAAAGAAGCGACACTGTGGAAGCTGTTGCTTCGGACTCTGCCTGTGCCCTTTTTGGATTCACATGTGCCAAGACTTCAGCAAGCAACGTGTGAGATGCTAGCTTCTGGAGACTTTACCAGGTTTTCATCTCGCATGTCAATGGGCAATTTAGAGATAACTTTATCACCTCACTGGTATTGGTACCACTCGAATGTGCCCAAGTCTGTATGAGGACATAACTGCTGCCAACATGTCTGCCCCCATGTGATATAAGATGAATAGACAGGTATTTCATGCCACATCAGAGTTGGTGAGGAAAGTCGTGTCTAGTTACTCCCTACTTGATTTAGTGTTGCTAGCTATATTTTGCCTATCTGAGAAAGCTGGGAGTGAATATGCTTGAGAATTGGTGTCCCAGATAGCCAAAGTAGTTAATAGGGCTGCTCACCATACAATGGCGAACACTCTAATGGCTTCCTGCATTCTAGATTTGATGAGAAGAAATGCTATTTTGCAATCTTCATAACTCAAATCACATCATGCAGCAGCACTGCATTCTCTCCCTTTCAGTTCCCCCATTTTGTTCAGGGCTGTATTGAAGAGATCTGAAAGAACGCGGTACAGGAGTTGCCCCTCCAGCTCTCATTGCCAGCTCCTTTCTTGTTTTGCCCTTGTCAAGGGTTGTACTAGAGAGGGGACGATCATCGGCAAAAATACCACAGGAGTATGCCTTAAGAACCTTTCAATGGCCAGGCAAACTGTAGGTCTCTAACTTTTGCAGGCAGGCCTGAAGGGGGGAAAGAAAACAGTTTCTCCTTCCCCAACCTTCCTAGTAACCAACAATGACTTGCTGTCCCTCCCACCCACTGGCAACCTTTCAGTGGGTGCCAGACTCTTTTTCACTAGACTTGGATTAACCTCTTTCCGACCAACAGTTGGGTGATCTAAGTCATTTTGGAGGGGCTCCAGATCTCGTTCATCCAGCACCCACCCCTTTTGTCATCACTCATCATGACAGAGATTCCAAGCAATTCTATGAAGGAAGATGTGTTACAGAAGAAGATAGAACTTTTGCTTATAAAGCAGGCAGTGTAGTTAGTCCAGAAACTGGCTTTTACTCTAGACTTATTCTAGTCATGTAGGCTAACAGGAAATTGAGACCAGTTATACATCTGATTGAGTGGAATCAGTTTATTGTTACCCTGAACTCTAAAATGGAGACTGCAAGGTCCAAATGGCTGTTGATTCAGTAATCAATCATTTTCTATCTGTCCAAAAGATATTTCCTGTTTCAGTGGCAAGACCGGGAGTTGCTAGTGGCAGGAGTACTTTTTTAAGCCCCCAAGCCTGAAGTCACAGTCTGCACAGATGTCAGTTTGGGGAGCCGACTTGCTGCCATGCTTCTTGACCATCAGCGGCAAGTGGAGAATGCAGGAGAAGGCTCTTAACATCAGTCTCTTGGAAATGATGGCCATCTCCACATTACCTGCACTTAGAGGGAGCATGTACAAAAAAAGACAGTTCAGATAATGTGGGATAACTCAGTCATGGCAAACTACCTTGTCAGGAAAGGAGGGACAAAATCACTGGAGCTCTGCATTATAGTATGGCAGTGGCCCCATTGGTGTGTCCAATACCATATATGCATACAAGTCTGACACATCCCTGGCAGGTTCAGCATCCTTGCCAATTCATTATCAAGGAGAGACCAACTGCTTCATATGGAGTGGTCTCTCCATTCATGTGTCTTTCATCGAGCTTGCACCCTCTGGGATCAACTGATGTTGGGCCGGTTTATGACAAGGTAGAACAACCAACTTCCCACCTTTGTCCCTCTGTTCCCAGACCCAGAGGCTTGGTCTGGCAACACATTGACAATCATCTGGGATGGGATGTGGGCTCATGCCTTCCCATAGCAGTATTGATGTCTCAAAACTAATCCAGAAGATGAGGGGCAAGACTTGCAAAATAGTTTTGTTTGCTCCTTCAGATGGAACAGATCCTGGGTCAATGATCAGCTCAATCTTGCGACAGATGTACCCAGGAAGGTCGTAGCAACCGCAACACTACTCAAGCAGCCAAGGTAATTGGTATTACATTCGTGTCTGGAGAAATTCCTCCTTCATGCCTGGCTCATCAGGGCTGCCTTGTGTGAAAAGGAGTTTTGCACTTCTATCATGGAAAGGATCTTGACAGCTAGAAGGCACTCCACTTTAAAGACATAAGAGGGGAATGGCACATTTTCACTTACTGGTGTCAGGTCAATGATGTCATGCCACTCTTATCCTCCATTCCCGAGTTGACTAACTTCTTTAATTTCCTCATTGTGGAGAATAATTTAGCGCCTATAATGATCAAGGGCTACCATTCAATGATTCCTGACATGTTCAGATATCATGGAAGAGACAATATTGGTCGCAACAAGGATATTTTTATGACCTGTTGTCCAATTTTGACATATCCAGGCCCAACTTGGTCACCATGTTCAACAAATGCAATCTCTCCTGGGTCTTGACGTGGCTCAGATCACCCCAGTTTGAACCCCTGTCTTCGACCTCACTAAAGCTGTTATCTTACAAGACTTGCTTCCTGATAGCACTAGCTTCAGCATGAAGTGTGAGTGAGCTGCATGCGCTGTGCATGGATCTATACTACATGCAGTTTTGTTCAGACAGTTCAGTCATACTAATGACATAACCTGGTTTCATCTCAAAGAACAGGTTACCGTCTACAGGCAGTCCAGAAATAACCATTTGCGTGCTTTCTTTGATCGACTCGTTGAGAGAGGCGAAGCTGCAGGATCTGATTTGCACACTCAGATGCTAACTGAGGTGCATGGAGAATTTCTGTGGTGCCCTTTCGAGGCACTTCCTATTTGCTAAGATGGAAAAGCAAGACATAACTCCACAAGCACTGGCCACATGACTAATTTGGGTTATTAGATTGGTGTATTCTGAGCTCTCACAGGATCATGAAGACCTCATGGCTCACAAAATATGGGCAATTTTGACAAGCCTGGCCTTCGAGCATAATGTTTCTATTTGTGTCAGTTGTCTGGCATGCCCAGTCTATTTTCTTTAACTTCTATTTATGGGATGTGGCCTAGCAAAGGATAGAGTTGAATCTCATCAGGTCACTGGCAGCTGCCCAGACAGTTACCATGCCCTGTTCACAACAGTATAAACCCTGTTCCGGGCATGACCTTACAGCCTTTGCTATATTAGCCTGGGAAACTTTTGCAGATTAGGCAACAACCAAGTGTGGGACCCCACAGGGGTCACCTCACACGAATATAAGCATATAGTCTTTGGTTGTGCTTCCTTCATGTTGGGGGAAGTTCATCCTTTCAGGAGAGTAGTCATCTTGTTCCTAGAGGGTGGCATGGGTGGAGGTTGGATGCACATACAATTCCGCCTCCACTTCCTATTCTCCTAATGTTAATGTGATTGGATAATGTATTTGATGGAGAAAATAATTTTTTGATAAAATTATGTT